>JAQIXJ010000621.1:0-30097 GCA_034700185.1 Phthiracarus laevigatus
TTAAATTACAAGCAAATTATTAAATCAAGAGTTTATTAAAAATAATTTTTAATAAATTGAAGACAAAATAATAAATTAAATTGTATTGTGATATCAATTTGTGAAATGTATTTGCGTATATCTGGTTCGCACTTTGTTTGCGAAATGTATGTGCGGTTCTGTGAAATGTAAATGAAAAGAGCTATAAAATTACAAACTCAGATATGACCGTTTCGATGCCATTTTTATTACATCTTAAATTTCAATAAATACTTAACATAATTTTCCGTTTATCCAACCGAAAACCGATCAAAAAATGCATATTTTCTAACCGAAAGATTTGTACTTAAATATAAGTGCAATAATCTTTACATAATCTTTACATGCCTTTTATAAAAATATTAAACAATTATCTTATGGAACAATATTCAGTATGCGTCTCCAAAAATAAAATTATTATAAATAATATATTACAATAAAGGTTTATTTATAAAATCGTGTGGGGTTTTGAAAATTTGAAATGTCCTGGCTTTTCTCGGGCTTAAATATGGCCTTCAATTTTTCACGGTTACATACCGATTATTTAATTCACAACTGAATATATTGACTTTTGTGAAGTGCCGTAATACGAATATTGAAATGTTGAGGACATTGACTGCAATTATAGGCAGTACAGGCGAACACGTTTATTGTGACACATGCCATCAATTTATTTTGTTGTTCCACAAAAAACACTCAAATTTTTTAACTAATTTCAAAACAAAATAATTATTTAAATTTCATCTCATTTCCTATCAAAATTAAGTTCTGGAGTTGTGTGGAGTTTATATAAATTTTTCTGTCAATTACAAACTATTTGGCAAAAACCAATTTTCATGACTTAAAAAAGTCGATCCATGATAAGGTTATAACCAGTGATTAGCAAAGAAGAGGAAGATTAGTGACAGCGCAACACAACATTACTGATAATAATTTTCAAATGTTTACAAAAAATTTGTGTTTTAAATATTTAAATAAAATTTATTATAAAACGATAATACCATTTATAATACTATAATACTAGCAAAAAAAAGAATTATTTATGATAATTAAGATATAATATCTATTATTACATAAAACGTAAGATAATAAAGTAAATCAAAAAATGCGTGCATTAATTGCTATACGGTTTAAGTAGCGCTTGTATAGTATCTCCAACGTGATCTAAAAAGAAAATTAAACAAAACAATTACTAATTATAACAATAAATTTAAATAATGGAATTATTAAATAGGACAACAATATATTTTTACACTTTCACCGAAAAAGATAAATTTAAAAATACCAATATTTTTATTAAAATAAGAGAAAGTACTGTATTGTCAAACGATTTACCAATTCTACTGTAAATGTTTTCTATCCTTTCTCAAGATCAAAATAATTTCAAACAATTTTCGAAGTATTGTTGATAATTCAAATTCTTTAAACAAAATATAACATTTATACCTGGTATTAATTAGCAAACAAGTCTAATATATATTTTTCAAATATCTTTTAAATCTAATAAACTTAATTCAAATAATCTTAATGTATTCTTAAGTTTAAAAATGTATTTACATTAAAGTGCAAGTCCAGGGACCAGCTAGACTCAAACCTGGTCCTAGCATTTAAAATAAGTTCGTCTACCATTAAAAACATGCTATCTATAGCTTTAAAACCAGAATCCCTCCCGAATTTGCCAGTTTTTTACCCCAAATTTTGTTGTCCTTAATTATTTTAAGTGAGATTTCAAATAGAATCGTAGTATATACTAACCTTTACTTATCTCAACCATATAAAGAGATTCTTCTGACATATTGCGCACTACATCATCGGTAACCAAAACACGAATACCGGATGGACCGTAAATGCAAACTCGTTGAAAATTTAAATGATTTGATCCCAACAGAACAACACTCAATTTAACTAACAACTCATTAACAGTTAAACTTTCTAAATAAACTGCTCTAAAAACTTCGTCCGAATGCAAGCAAACGTATATTGTAAGTCTCGGGCGAATAGTGCGAGCGTTAAGTGCGTTAAATAATCGAATGCCATCAGTGAGACCGCATATCTGAATGAGATCGTCACGATTTAATCGTAATATATCGGCGCCAGAAAAATTGGAAAATGTACGACAATAATTGCTAAATCTGTTACAGTGAAGCCACTTTGTAGTCTCGTTTGCATCAGAATCACCAGATATTGATTTCAAATTTATAGAAGATGTTGGTAATGCTGTGATTGAAGTATTTGCTAACTCATTGATTGCTTGTTTGTCGGGTATGGGTGATGATACTGCTTTAGGTGTTGTGGGCGCTTCTTCTAGTAATAGTGCACTGTGTTTTGTTTCTACTTTATTTGAATTAGTTGTCGTGATAGTGGTTATAGTAGACGATGACGTTGATTGCGGTAACAGAGTTACGTTACTGTTACTAAACGAAAACAAAGAGTCTAACGGGCAATCGATGAACACAGTACATTCGTACGAAGATTGAAACTTTTCTTGCTCTGTTTGCGTCTTTTTGCTCATTTTTTCTCTGTCTGTTTTATGTTTCCTATCGGCGCCTTTAGGCTTAAATACTTTAACCTGACACGAAGCGGCGTGAAGGCATGATGAAGGAGTGTTACCATTATGTGGATATGTTTCGATTACAATACGAAAAGGAACGCCTTTCTCTCCGCCGTGTTTTTTTGGTGTAAACTCTGTACTTATGCAATTCACCTAAATTCACATTAAATCATAATGTTTTAATAATAATAATTGATAAAAAATAATGAATTACTTACCCTAACGAAAACTCCAGTATCTTTAGTTGGATCCCAAAAAAGTTCGCATTTGTTAACGTCTTTGGGATCATTAAATATATCGTGAACGCCATAAGAAAGCGGTATATCAATTTCAAGTATCCTCTCAGATGGTCTTTGCTGTTTCCATTGATATATCAACTCTTTTTCCATGTATTGCAGTCGCCTTTCCTGAAAACCAACCCGTAATATAGTTTTAAGCATTTTCCCTTTCATTTCCGATAGATCGCCAGTTTTTTTCAATTTGATTTCGTATGATTGTCCTAAAATTATAAATCGATATAATTTAATAAATTGGCGGAAAAATAGCAAACCTTGATTGAGATAAGTCATAGTCTCGTCATGAATTTTGACAGCCATAGAAGTTGCAGCTCCGAGAACGTATTGAAATTTACTCGTTACCTTATTTTTTGGCACTATTACCTCATGATTTGGTGACGATGCGGGCGAAGATAAAAATTGTTGTGTCGCCAAAATTTGTGATAAAACTGAAGACGTGGTTGGAGTGGGAGTTGAAGACGACGATGGAGAAGATGCTGTAGAGTGAGATTGACCCGTATTTAATGTAGTTGTTGTGCGCAAGTCTGGAACTGAAGAACTGTGTCTGTGTTGACAACGTATATCGTTAGCACACTCGTCGGTACACTCGTCTTCAGAAGCCAGAAAAGAATTATTGGATAATAAGAATTTATTGTGCTCGTGATTTATATTATTTTCTCTTTCATTGTTTAAACAAAATCTTTTAATAGCTGTTGGAACGATTTCGTCTTCGTTGCCATACGTTAATCGATTTTTCTTTCCATGAACTATAGCTACTGGTCGGTTAATGTCATCTGAATTAGTGTGAAGTAATGGACTTGAATCCTCTTTTCTATCTATAATCGAAGAATTTTCTGATTGGTTATGTCGCGAACTGTTATGGCTGTGAGGCGAATGTCCGGAATGATGATGATTATGATGATGACTGTGAATATTAATTGAATGATGGCTATGTTCATGTTTTAGATTTGGTAAACTTGGCAAAGCCATTAATGCCTCGCTAAAAATAAAAGTAAAATTAGTTACATTATAATCCATTAGTTTATTATAGGTATTTTGTTCGCCAGTTAGACATTCTAAAACTCAAAAATAAATGAAATTAAAACTTTTAAGAGAAACACTTAAAAATCAAGAGTAAATATAACCGCACCCAAATTTTGGAGGTTAAGGCACTTTATTATCTCTGACTGTAAACTCGTGTAAAATGTAATGAATCAATAAATACCTCATATTAAAAGAATTGGTCCCTAATTCCATCCCCAAACCAGAAAGACTTCCATCGAAATCAGCAGCGAGTGCATCGTCGATATCATCCACATTCCAGCCGTGCACGGCTGCGGTGGTCATGTTTACTGGCGTATCAGCCTCTGACGATGACAGACCCGAAGAATTCTAAAAATAGATATATTATAAATATATAAATCTAAAGCAAATATTGACAAATAAGATATCATTTTTGCACATCATTTGCTATGAGACATATTTATCAACATTTGCAGTATTTTCACATCAACTTTATTCAATAACACATCCAGTATTTCAACATACAATTAGAGAGCTTTTTTATAACTGTATAATATTTAATTGCGAAAATGTTGTAAAATTAATCGTTAGTTTAATTTTGGTTAATATTAAGAATGTGTTAGTAGTTTAGTTTTCAGAGAATAATCTTTTTAAATGGTTTTTGTGAGGCATCATATCATGTATAAGTTAAATTTAAAAAGTAGCGAAATAGACTCAATAAAAGTTTTCCATTGAATTGCAAAATATGTAAATATTATATGCTTAAGAAACAAATTTAGTTAAATGGCAACAATTTCAAACAAACAAATAAATATGCAATCATAAACATGTAATAAAAATGATAATAAAGATATGACGTATAAATTAGTAAACTTTTAAATGTTTGTTTCGAAAAATACAAATATCTTACATATAATGGCAATCAATGATTTAAAGATATAATGAACAGTATTAACAGTAAAAATACTTAAATACTACGTATAAATATATATAAGTTATAATAATTTAGATATACTTATTAATGGTTGAAATACTAATTCCTACCGATTTAGCAAATTGATGGTTCGGACTATTATCTTCTGCATGCAAGAACTGAGTGTCGGAATCATCGCCGATGAAGTCAAGCGAATATGACCGTCGAATCGGATGAAACGTTAATCGCATCATATTTATTAACGTTAATATTAATTGATAGAAAACTTGCTGAATCAATGAACGATACAAACAACAGAAGTCGTAAACAGTTTCTAAGAGTATAGTTGTTATTGCAATCACACTATACTTCACTGTTTACTTTCAATCGACATTTACTATTGTTATTGTATTAACTGTTAGATACTAACTCTTAATACAAATACATATTTCGTATTAAGAAGACCAACAATTTATAACTGAATTTTTCTTAATAAATGTGTAATTTAATGCTAAAAACGAGACAATATATTTCGCAAAATACTAATCAATTATAGTTTAAGGCACAGTAAAAAGCAATACATTTAACGAATGCAATGTATAACTAATTAATTAAAGTAGAAAAAAAAATCAAATGCAAATCAATTCTTACCCGAAAACAAGTTTTGTACTTCAAATGTAATTTTTTATCAAATCGTTTTTGTTCACACATACAGATAATTGAGTGATATGTCCACTAATATATGATTATAATGTCCAGGGTTTTGATCAATTAGAAAATTTTTTATTGATAAGCGTCAGTTCACGCATCGATATCTTGTTATTGTTTACGAAAAACTTTAAACTTTAGAAAAAATACTTGTAATATTAAATGCAAGTTTTCTCAGAAATATGGGGTATATTACAGTTCACTATAGGGATGTGCGCGTACATCGCACCAAAATAGCATACAGCTCTGCGCCTGTTATGTAACTTATATAAGTCTACATATTCGTCTTCGAGTGACCATCAAACACATTTTTATGGCGTCTTCCACGTCGAAGTTTTATATTCAATTATCACATTTTTTACGATAATCGGTTAATTATTGTCGTAAATATTTTATAATTCTAGGTTCTGCAATAGAATTGCTTACATTATTTTATTTTAATTTAATAACTAACGTATTACCGCGTCTTACTCGCGATTGCGAGTAACACGAAAAGGGAAGAATTTTTTGCCCCAACACTCACATTACTCGCGATCGCGAGTAACCTTTCAAATTTTAATAAAAATTGTTTATGGTTTACTCGTGATTTAATTGATTTTAATTTTTAAGACAATCTTTTAGTTATGTTTATTTAAAAGATTAACTCCTGAAGCGCTCGCGAGACGCATATGAAGAAGTTATTTGTGGAATCTACTCATCAATACTTTTCATATGATATACATTTCGCCAACTGTTCCAAATGATGCACTATTGATCGACTATTGGAACAGTAGGTGATATATATATATATATATATATCAAATGGAAGGTATTGACGAGTAGATTCCAAAAATAAATTCTTCATATGTATCGCATGAGCGCTTCTGGCAATAAATTTTGTATCAGCAATTGATTGGTATATCGCGAGTTTGCCGACATTTAAATAAATTCATTTTACTCGCGATCGCACGTAAGAGCATATTTATTTATTGTAAAATTTTGCTTACTCGCGATCGTGAGTAATACGCGGTAATACGTTAATTTAAAATTTTAAAACTTTTTTAACAAAGCTTAACGTATATTGTAGTAAAGCGCATCACGTTCACTAATCAGTGTTTGCAAAATACTTTTGAATTTCTCAAAATTTCTTTTCGAATCAAACTTTCCATTTTCCTAGTTTTTCTTTCACTTCAAATTCATTAAAACTATTTGTAATTATTCTTCTAATGTACAGTATATTGAATTTAAAGAAAAAAGTAATCGATTCATAAAAAGTTATGAAAAATTTAATAATACTGTTGATTAATTAAAGCTAGAAATAAGGCTAATTTTAGTGGCATTCTCTAATATCGCTGTTATATACGGTATGAACAATAATCATCATAATCGTCATATTTAATAATTTATACACTCGGAAAACTTAAAAAAACAAATGATATATAGATACATACTGTATACAAATATCTTCTATTAATTAAAACAAGAAAATATATTAAAAAATAAAATCTATATATTATATAAAAAAGTATATTTTTATTTACACCGTTATTAAAAAAATTAATTAAAGTATAATCAATTCTGTGTCTTCTGATTTAACGGATCCATACATTCCAACGAAAACTCGTCGTTACCAAATGAAAGCCCACGACTAAATCCATCCTTAATTACAAACAAACTTCAATTAATTTTTCAAAAATAATTCCCCGTATTATTAGACTTATAAATACTTACTCTCATTTCAGCAAGTTTTTTATCAATGGCTCCAATAGCCGATTCTAATTCTTGCTGTCCAAACAAACCCATACCAAACGGATCTTTACAATTATTCGCGAATGGTTCGCAACCGAACAAATCTTTCGCCGAATTATCAGTTAAGTAATTATTTTCGCCATTTTTTTCGATCTTAACCTCAGCGGCATTAAGTGGATCGGAATCGTTTGCACGCGGATTAAAATCATTTTCGTCGTCGTACTTAAGATTCTCTAATTTACGTCCAACAGACGGTTGAGTTTGCATTATATCGATGTCTAAAAGATTTATTGATTGATTTGCCGAAAAGCTACGATTAAGAGTTCGCGGCAAAGCACTGGGCGGTGGCTGTAGAGGCGGTAGAGTAGAGGGATGTGAACTTGAAGTTGAAGTATGTGTTGCGTGCAATGCTTGCTTATGGCTTGAACTGCCATTTAATACTGTTTTGTTAGCATTCGTCAATGCATTGTCAGTTTGCAGACGTTTATTGTTGTCTGGCAGACACACCGCACTCGCACTGCCATTGTTTTGCCCGAAATCGCTTAGTTTCGCTTTTAACTCACAGTTTTCCTGTTCCAGTTCCCGAACACGCTTTTGAAGTATCATTAATTGCCGCTTCATTTCTAAATCTCTGCCCGAAGATTCCAGAAACTTTTTATACGCCAAATCAAATGCTTGACCGATAGTTAACGTGATTTCTTCGGCCAACTTATCGCTAACAAAAACGAAGCAGCAATGCTTTTCGGTGTCACTCTCTTTGGCGATAAAACTAAAAAATTTCTTATCGGTTTTATCGTCAGCGCAGTACGAAATACGATGTAACGGATACTGATGGCAATTCTTCTTGGTTTTCGGGTCTTGAATGGCGACGCCATCGATCGATATTGTGAGCTCTACTTTCGGCGTTTTCGCTCCTTCAGCCCGTTTCAAGTGTTGGTTAAATTTCAGTTTACGAATACCTTCTTTGACCACATCAATACCTTTTGGTTGTTCCACATCAGTGTATCCCAGAAACTAAATAACGCCATTGCAATGACAATATAAAATCATTAACTAATTTCTATGGACATATGGACATACTTTCACTAAATAGGCCACATGTCCCCTTTGAAGAGCGTCTGGCGGATGAATCCAAGTACTTTTGGCCGAAACTTTAACCGAATTGTGGTTATTTTTATTGCCATTTTGGGCCCATTTTAATATTGAACTTTGTTTCATCATTGCCAACAAACAACTAATTATAGTTTTTTTTATTCAAAACATTATTTTTGTTAACTATTAAAATATTTAAATATGGTTATAATACGTAAATAAATGGATAGTTTAATAATGTTTGGGCTAATGTTAAAACCGAAATCAATTTTCATACTTTCAGAGTTGTGACGCCATTTTTTGAGTAAATAACGAGTTGTTGCTGGAATATTATTGCCGTCTCTAACACTCGACACACACTGCTGTGCGTTAGAGTTGCAGTGGTCGTGTCGTGTCTGTGTTGATGTATTAGTGGTGAGTTGTGAGTTGCGAGCGTATAGTTCACTGGTTAACGTTAACGTTGCAAAATGTTTAACAATGTTATAACCATGTTAACTAGACTATCACACAACGTCTATCCTATTATGTTATTACAACCAAAACGTCAACCAAATAACCCAAAATCCGTGTCCCACTAAACTTTTGCTTAACCAACTGTTAAATTGGTTGTGTTAAACGTCTAAATTACTTTGAAAATTGTTAACTTAATCAATGCGTTAAACGTTACGATGCGATGCGAACGCATACAGTATAACAATGATTAGCATTTTATATTATATGTGTTTTATAACATAAATATTAATTAGCATTCATTGAAAATACGTATTAATACAGTATATAATTTATTATACAGATTATACTAGTTTTTTCTTTCTCTTATTTTGTTTCGTCACGAGAATCGCTGTTGAAGTAACTATATATAAGTATTAGACAGATTTTGTAGTCATCGTTAAAAACATGAATTTCTTAGAACGCATTCTTGTGAGTGACAACTCTATAAATGATCATAAATTAGTATTAATACGATTCATTTTATTGAAGGTCAACCAATTCACAACCCATTACTAAATAATAAATCGGTTAATATCGTGTTGAAAACTTTTAAGAGACGAACGAAACTTTTTTCTATCATACTTTTGTTAAAATAAAATTCTTCCTTCAGAATAATTAAAGTTACGAAATCTAGGCAACAGTTTTCTGTTTCGTTTCTAATGTAAGCGTATTTTAGTTTTATGAGTTACCAAGTAAATTGAGTGGAAGTGATTCATACCAATAGCCTAATCAGTAACATAGTTATTGCTCTCTAATTTTAAAGGATTCAATTTCCTCATAAGAAAGTTATTGTTTTAAGTTTTTTTGAAACCGAAATAATTATTTCTAACCTAAATCTATAACATGCAACTAAGTGTTACACGCATTAATCTTTATTTTCGCATGATATGCGCAATTCCTACATAACGTTCGTTTCATATGATAAACAATACACTAATTTAATAGCTTTGATAGTTTTTTAAGTGTTCAATTTTTTTAAGATATAATAATTCAATTATTAAATATTTGGAATAATTAATATGCCCACCACTCTCTGTAAATCGAACACGAATTCTAACTTATCATAAACTTAGCTATGTGTGTACGCATTAATTATTCATCTTAATATCATAAATTGTTATAATAAATAATAAAACATAGCCACATAATTGTTATAATTGATGCTTACTCTCTTATTTATTTTGCATATCGGATATTTCACTTCAGATTAGTTTAGGATAGCAATGTGTCCTAAAATTAAGATATATTGAAATGTGTTAATGTAATAATACTCAGGCCAACTGTTCTTAGGGTATACCATACTTTGAATATTTTTCTCGACAAATAATACATACACAATTTATACCCGGAAGTAATATAGAATTTATAAAATATTTTCCCGCGAGTCTGGATATCAGAGGCTAAAATCTGGGACACTCCCGAATAACACTAACAATAATAGCTTGCAATTGGTTACCTTTGTAACGAGTGTTTAAAATATTAATAACTCAAGATAAGAAATATTTTCTGACATCATATCTTTTTCAGACTTTTTTAATAGTCTTAAATAGTGTGACCTCAAAAAATTGCTTTTGTTACTTGAGCTTTCAGAATTCTAACAATCAATTCTTAATTATTAGAAATACAAAGCATTTTTTCTTTTGACTTTCAATTATTTAAATTTTAGGAACCCTTTCCCTTGATATTTATCAATTTTTTATTGTGAATTATTAAAACAAAGGGAAGGGTTAATTGTAAAACAATAACACACTCATCTAAAGACTTTAGCAGAATATACATTTTAAGCATAAACTCAGTGAGCATTGCCAATATTTAATCATTGTTTTAGTTAATACTGTTAAAATATCATAAGATATATGCGGGTATAAATAATTACAAATTAAAGCGAGAGATGTTTGAGAGATTTGCAACTTTTATCTCAATATTTTGTGCCACAAAGTACTGTCAGATGTAAATATCTATAAATATATACCGTATAAGCTTAAGTTATATCGTTTATTAATAAATAAAATATAAAGCTTCTGTATTTTTGGAAATTTAAATGTTGTAACGAATGAAATACTAAGTGTCTTTCTTTAATAGATTACACTTTAAATTATTTAATTATTATTTAATATGATTGTAAAATAACAAACTAGTCAAACATTTTGTCGTTTAAATTTAAATCAATTAAAATGGATTTAAAAAAACAACATTACTGTAAACAGAATGTTTTATTTAAAAAATTACATTACTATAAAATGTTAAAAAGATTTGAATGGTTTATGAAATGTTATATGAAATTATAATTCTAATTATCTTTAAATAATAGATAATAAGTGATATTCTAATACTCGATATTAGGAAGAGTGACACTTAAATTAAATTGATTGTCGAAAAACAAAAAGTTAGCTCTTTCTGCGTTAATTAAGTTACATCTGATGTACGCTGGCTTTATATTATGGAGCGAATTGAATATGTGCGACAACTTAGACATATCGATTCGAACTTTTGCCGAATTTCTCT
The DNA here is from genome assembly GCA_034700185.1 of Phthiracarus laevigatus. Classification (NCBI taxonomy): domain Eukaryota; kingdom Metazoa; phylum Arthropoda; class Arachnida; order Sarcoptiformes; family Phthiracaridae; genus Phthiracarus; species Phthiracarus laevigatus. The sequence continues at coordinate 11,306 of JAQIXJ010000621.1, forward strand.
CATTTTGATTGTCACCACTATTATTGTTGTCATTATTTTGGTCGCTGTGAACATCTAATTGACTGAATTTAGTTTTAAGCAGAATAGAGTCGGCCTCAACGCCCAAACGCAGCACTCCTTTCTCATTCACCTGTTTCGCTGATATCGTCAAATATTTACTCATATTATTCAATCGTTCCAGAGTTGCGCTCAAGATTTTAAACGATGGCAAATATAATGAACACTAAAAAAATGTTAATCGAAAACAAAATGAATACCTGGAACAATATCCATGAAATGGTTAATCGCATGCATACGTGATATAATTGGGTTTGGCTTTCGTCGTCATACATGTAATAGTGTTGTCGACGAATTAGATTGATATTGAGGTCGTGTCGTACCGAACGACTCGAATCCATAATATTTGATGGATATTCCACTTGAATGGTGAGCACTGGTCTTCCATCCGGTAATCGATTCAGTTTTAGCTTCATTTCCTTAATATTAGCCAATAATGATCGCAAAACTTGAGTTAATGTATCGCTTCGTAACTCGAATACAATCATATTGATGTCTTGAGCGACGCCTGCGAACGAGTATTCTCTAAACAATTCGCTATTAAGTATACATTTAGTGAGTGATTCGCCGCTCATTTCCAAACAAATATTCGTGTTATACGAATAAATAACGATTTGTTTGTCTGTTATTTTAAATATAAGCGAATTATTGTGCGCTATTTTGCATATAGCGCTCAACACTTTGATGGCCGAATCCATGTGATCGTCACAATCACCACCAATAATACCACGAAACTTCATTTCAATAGATAGATGATTCACTTCTCCTATATTACGATTTGAATGTTACGCCAATCTTTTATTTGTGACTCAATGCAAGCTTTACGTTAGTATACAGTACGCAGTAGTGTTATTACCGTTTAGCCGCTGTTTGAGTGTCGTCTATTTTTTCAACCAATAACTTGTTAAACCATTACGTAATCAACAAATTTGCGTATTAAAAAATCTGGCGCCACTCAAAGTATGGGTTAACGGCAGTAATAATTAGGGTTTGCGATAATAGTTAATTATATTCTTAAAAATAATTCAGAATCATATTAATAACTAATATATAGTTGTAACTTAAATAATTAAAAAAGTTATTTTTATTTAACTATTCTAACTATTTTAAAAATATCTAACTATTTTATTTTATTTCTAACTAATTCAAAATATTTGTAAAATTAGGCAAAGTGGAGTAGACTGGAAAAATTGTCGCTTAAATCAGATAAGTTTTGGGAGGGGTTATATTTTCGGGGTTTCATTTAATAAATAATTTTAAAAAATTTTCGAAAAATGTTTTAGGCACAATATTGCCGTTTAAATCCATTTAGTTTTTGCATGACATACAGTTTTTGAAAATTTCTGTAGTAAAATCGATAGATTTTTTCTAACTATTTGACCGATTATTTCTAACTAATAATTAACTATTTTTAATTCTTTTTTCTAACTATTTTCGCATCCTTACTAATTATGCTTAAAACTTGATTACTCTTACCAATGTAGGTGTGAATGCCTATAAATTCCGGTATTGTTTTACTCCAATCAATCAGCTATTGTTTGATAGAGAGATCGAATTTCTTAAATTAAATTTTGTATAAAATTAGCTTTTAGTTTAAAACAAATATTCAAAGAGTTACACATTTGGCACATCCGACCGAATTTGGTTTCGGGAAAATGTAAACCGTCGTCAACTTGAGCACAATATACGCAAAAAACTAGTATTTGTGTGTAAAGATGTAGGATAATCAAAACATATGTAGACTTAAAAATAAATAATAAAAACCAAATTGATCTCAAAGCATATTCCAAATCAATTGAACAAATCTAGTCAACGATGCATTTCAATCATTTATATATGATATCACTATTGCTATCATTAGAGACAGTAATGAGCGATAAGTTGCCGACTTGTCAGCCCGTAAGTCAACTCAACCGAAAACCATTAGTTTCATTCACTAAATATATCTTTAAATAACTAATTATAGGAAAACTTTAAATATGATTTTACCGAATGCGATGATTATGGTGGCCGATGGAGAGTATCAGGTGATAGAGTTATTACTCGAACAATCAAATAATAATAAAAGTTAATTTATTATCAACAGTGCCATTGAATCCAAACGCTTGTACAGGCGGTGCACCAAATGCTCCCATAAGAGTCGACAAATGTTGTATGTATTCATCTTATCTGAATTATGATCTATAGATTATGTTTAATTATTTATAATCTATAGTTAAAAAAGTTTAATAAATATGTGAAACATCAATCTTTATTAACTTATTGGCAACAAAAGTTTTTGACAGTTTGATTGATTTAAGTTTTAGAGTTAGTTTAAAGTACATATAATTCACAATACAATTTCGAAATAGTATTGCACTCTTTATTCTATTACTCTGTTGTGTTGTCAGCTGATTGTTGTGTATTTGTTGTACAGTTACATCTTGCGATTCTGGACAATTCTTCAACAGTTCATCTCTATTTTGCCAAAAATGTGAACCCGGATATTATTCATTGGGCGGTGGCGTACATATACAGTCATTCAATTCAACGTCATTGCCGTCAGGATTTCATATAAATACGGAACCAGTTCGTCATTCTTGTGTCGGTAAATAAATATTAGAATTATCGGTTCACAGCTTACTATTTCCGTCAAATATGTTCGAATACGCAGTATTTATAATTTATTTATGATAATGGTTTTAAAAGGTTGGCACATTAATTCCAATTACATTGAGTCGACTTCGATTAATTCTGTTGGCGGATGTGTTTCTAGTATATCGTATACAATCAAAATCGTTAAAAAAGGAAAACTCCGTTTTATCTATCAGTATTTCATTCCCGATGACTTGTCAGCAGCCATTTTATTTACATTCCATTACCGAAATTATGATGAAAGCGAAGATATTTCTAGTTCTAGTCTTGACGCGAATACTATTAAATTTCCATCGCCTTCTAATGAGCAACAGAAATGGAAAACAATGGAAGTGAAATTAATGAAACCGGGGTTATATTTTTTTGTATGGAAAAGCGTAACATTGGGGCATATAAAGAGTTCGAATTCCGAAAATATTAAAATTAGACGGTCTGTCGGCTTGTTTAACGATCAGACCGATAACCATTCGAATTATGGACTGATTCGAATTAAAAGCATTTACGTGGACGGAGTGGCGTATGCATCGGAATGCACGCCATGCCAGTCTGGAACTTTTAATAATAAAACCGGAGCGGAATATTGCGATTTGTGTCCAGCAAACACCGCTTTTGCTGAAACCGGTGCCATCAAATGTAACCCTTGTGACCCTAAGACTGAATATTCTCCAAAAGGATCAAATAAATGTTTGCCACGTCCGGTATGCGGTGAAAATGATTATTACGATATTATTGGTGAATGTGATTTAATTAATAAATTCCAAGATGTTAAGTATAATTGGATCGAACCAAAGATATGTCGCGACGAAAACAAAGTTTTACCTCACTCTCACAGAAAAGAGTGTAATGAGTCTACTTTTAATGTAGAATTGAATCAAAAATGCAATTTAGGTATGGAATTAAAGGATGATAATTGCATTTTTTGCCGATCAAACAAATATCGCGATCAATTAATAGACACTTGTATGCCGTGTTCGCCTTCTACATCACCGCTGTACGCATTATCGTATAAAATATGGCAAAATGGTAAACCCGGCGATACATCACTTCCACCGTATTTCTCATCTCAATGCGCCAGAGGTGATAACGAAGCTGATAATGAATGCGGTTCACCAATTTCATGGCAATCAACCATTGGCACAAAAAACTACATCCGAACAACACCATCGGCATTACCAGGTTCTTATCTTATTCTCACGCTAAACATTCCCGGATTTCGCAAACAAACTGGCGGTGAAATAAGTTTTAAGTTTGAAATCGAATGTCATGCCGAAGATAACTGTGAATTTTTATTTATGGAATCAAAGGGTAAAAGATTGCAGCAAACTACTAATTTAATACACAAATGGAGTGACAGTAATGGAATTAATTCATTCAAATATCGTATTCAGCAAAACATTTCCGTATCTTTTAGTTGGATTTTTAAAAGAGATTCTAGTTTTCAAAGTAATGCTAAGTTATATGAAGTACTCGTAACCGATACCTCTGTTGGTGGAGCTATTGAATGCACTCCATGTCCTCTTGGAAGTGGAACTAATTGCTTGCCATGTCCTTTCGGCCAATACTTAGAGACTGATGAATCGATGAATATTGAACGCAATAGGAATAGAATTGAGCGAACTATAGATAAAAAGCAATCATATCGAGTATCTTCGAGGTGTAAAAGATGTCCACAAAATTTTATTATTAACTCTAGTCTTTCATTTCCAATCGGTGTTTACAATTCTTGCATACCTTGTGGTTCGAGTTTAATTGATGACAATGGACTAAATTGCTATAGTAATTGCAATGTCATTATTGATAACGACAATTATAATTTAAGTCAATTGAAGCAACCATTGCTATACAAAGCGAGTCCATTATTCACTGCCGGAGGAACACAGTATTTCCATTTGTTTAATATCACTCTCTGCGGTCAACCACAACAGAAATCTTTATGTATTAACAATATTACATCATTTGGTACTAACAATGATGAAATAGACAGCGAAGAAGGCATTTATTCAATGATTTGTCGTTCCACTATAATTCCAGATGGAGACCAAATATACGCCTCACAATCTGTCAGTTTAGGTATTAATACATCTAATTAGCTTAACTTTCATAATCTAAAATGAATTTCTAACTATAGGCGACGAATTGGTAGGAATCACTCGTCAGACTACGTACGAAAATATTACGGTTCATCCAGAGTTTCAAACTACAAACAGTGATTTGCATTTCTATTATATAACTCGATTGCCAACGGCTGCGTGTCGTACTGGTCGTCGACTTACATTGACTTTGCGATGCGCGCCTGAGTTAGAAGAGAATATGATAATATCATCCCCAAAGCAGTGTCCCGATGGAACTTGCGATGGATGTAACTTTCATTTATTAGTTCGTACGAAAACAGCTGCCGCATGCAGATTATGTCGACCTTCGGATTACGAAACTCTTGTTGGTGAATGTGTGGATGGGTTTCAACAAATCCATTTTGTTAACCCAAAAGGTTGTATTATCTCTGCTGATGGCCAAATCACCACTGAATTGAGGCAATGCTCGATAATTCCAAGACAGGTTCAAATCGTAATTGGTTTAGTTAGCTGTCTTGGAATTATACTACTCATGCTTGTCGTTCATTTTTGGAGGAAGAATAGAAGCTTAGAGTATAAATACTGTAAACTTATTGAAAATGAGAAAACGGCTGAATGTTGCGCCGAAGACGATGACGAAGAGGATAACGAAGTGGATGTAGTCTTACAGACAAAGAAACATAAAGAAATGGGAGAAAAAGGTTATGAAACAATTCAATTAACTAAACACGATCACGATATGATTTAGTTAATACCTATTCCTCTGACGCTTAAAATAGTGCCTAATTATCTCGTATTTAATTATTTTTATCAAATATCATATCGAAATTATTTTATTTTATTTTTTGTTATAATTTTAACCAAATTCATATTTTGAACAGATTTCAAAGAATTATTACTTAAATATAAATTTTTATTTTATTAATTTTATTTAAATAAAATAACGTTTTGTAAACTTGTCTATTTGTTATATTACGTTATACTTGATTTATTTAATATCTTTTGAAATCTTTTAAACGAAATGACACCCCGAAAGTAATCAAACAGAATTATTCAAACTTAAGAGAATATAAATAAATTTGATTAGAAGGTTGAATTGATTTAATTGGGTTAATTAACATAAATTTTCTTCGCTGTAAACTTTTTCCTAGTTTTATGACTAGCGCTGTGAAATCCCTTATTATGCCAAATCAGACAGACAGACAAACGGATATCCCTCCCAATTGCGTGTACCGTATCTGCTGTGCAAAGTCAGATGAAAATAACGTTTTATTGCGATAGTTTATTATGATTCAAACTTCATTAATCCAAACTCTAAAAAGCTCTCTAAAAAGTATTGGATTTTCAAAATGAATTCGAAGAAATCTGGATATTTTTTGGAATAATGATTAACATTAACAAATCCATTAACATTTAATAATAAAACAAATCATATCGATATCTCTTTTGAATTATAATTTGTATAAAATCTTTATGACCTACAAATATATAAATCAAAATGCGTTCTCAGGCCTAATTCTCACGCACTGACAAACTTAGTTAACCATTAAGCTCGTTATTTTACAGTGAGTTAAAATATATAAATAGTGGTAATTTTTATTAATTGTTTTTTTGATTCATTGGACATAAAATATTAGCGAATTTCAATTATTTTATGCGATAAATTTACTATTGAAACAAAACGAAACAATCCACCGTAACGTTAAAATTAATAACCATACACTGACAGACTACTCAAATTCACTAGCTTTCTACATGATCTAAACTTTTTCATTCTTATTTAAATTGCCTGAATTCCCACCCAAAAAAAAATATAATTTCTATAATATGTAATTAATTAGCATTTTATTTAAAATTCAATGAAAAATTTTTCTAATTTTTGATTAATGAGCAATTACGCAATTACGTAAGAAAATCGAGTGTTTATAAAAAAATACTTAAAATTTTCAGCATTATATATTTTAAATTTATTGGCGAATTTTTTCGCATTTTATCAACAATACGGGCAATTAATTATATAACAACGCGAAAAATACTAACGACGCTAATGTGACTCGAATTGCGGAATGAGCTTAAGATATATATTATATATGCTATCAAAAACTTTTTTCCTAGAAAAATAATAACAGCTATTTGCACATTTATTTATTATTCAGTGATTATAATGCGATGATTATTCAACAGTTATAGCTTATATGGGTATACAGCAGTATAGAACATGACAATATTAATGATTAGATAGCATGTCATTTTTTTATAATATTAACGCTAATTTACAATAAACTTAAGGAAACGACTTGCAACGAAATGTAGAAATTTATTAAAAAATAGTAAATCCTAAATTACTTTATATTTGACTTATTATATCATTTAATTTAAATATGGAAAATGTTAAACACGAACAATTTAAAGTTGTGGTGTTAGGAGGTATTGTTTTATTTGCGTAAAAATAACATTTTTGTTCAGATAAATAAATTTAATATCTCAAAAAGGATGTGGTTTTATTGGAAGACATTTAGTCGAGTATTTAATATTAAATAACTGCGTTTCAAAATTGATCGTTATTGATAAAATTCCTCCACAACTTGCTTGGCTTAACAATAAGCATAAGGTAAATACTTTATTGTTTTCCATTAAACTAAAGATTCTATTTGTTAAACAATATACTGTATTTAATGGAAAAACACTGTATTTTGATAAATATTTTCTGGTAATGAGTTTGCCTGCGATACACAAAAAATACCATAAACGGAACGAACTTTACTTAAAAGTTCGTGCATTTGTCAGATATATACTTTAGTTGAGAGATTTAACAAGCCTTCAGCAATTAAACAAAAATAAGTTTTGAGGAATATTATGTTTATAAAAGAAAAAGCATTATATAACTTATATTTGTAATCAACTGGTGTTTGGGTTTTACCAAAATGCATACATTAAAGCAAAGTAACTTTTATTTATGCAATCATTATACAAAAATTTTTTAATTACTTCAAAATAATTTAGTTATTCATAAAATTTTATTCATTTTTACATGAAAGAACTTATCTTGTCTTGTAGATTAGGAAAAGATTCACAATTTTTATTAATTAATTTCTAACCAGAAAAAAAACGATTTTGGCATAATAGTGAACATTTGACTCGTTAGTGAACTTATAGAATCAAATTGCGTGTACCATACATCATATACTTTACATAGCTTTTATCCAGCAAATTTTAATACTTGGTATTGTCGATTAGAATAATTTCTAAAATAAAATTTTCTATTATTTTAATCATTAGGATATCTTTTCAAACAAATTGGTTGAGTTTAAAAGTGCGAATTTAATTAATCCGAGTAAGTTTTAATGTTTTTAAATGTTTGATTTTCACTTCAAAACTTTTAAGGGTAACATTTTATATTTTCATTACTTAAAATATTAAAATTCCCTAATTTTAGTGGAAATAATAAGATAATTGTTATAATTTTTTATATCTGTTTGCATAATATTGAATATAAAATTAAGTTTAGGAAATAATAAAATATTATCTGAGTTTGCAAATTCAATTGTAGTTAGTAGTTGGTCGTTTATCTCCTCCATTCTCTCGCTCCATTTCTTTAATATTATTTTTATAAAAATTTAGTTTCTTGCTAAGACTCAAAAGTTCAAAATTTGTCAAATCCACTTTAAAATGTCATATCACAAATTATAGATTAAGTTACTATACTTTTGCATATTTATGTTATATATAAACAAGAGTGGAACACACATATGATGGCATATTGAATAAGGGATGGTGTTTATATTTTATATGATTTTATAGGGATTAGCAGCGAGAGGGGACAGACATACAGACACACTGACATATCAATCATATAATGGCAAATTTTCAATATGCCATAAAAATTTAGTTAAAACAGCATATGCCATTAAAAAGGAATACTCTGCTCAAAATTTAGTTCTATTTAATCTGATTTTCATGAAAAAGCCTCCTATCTATTCCAAATCCCTTTTATTAATAACGGAAAGTTTTAGCAAAAATAACTTACTTAAAATATACTCTAAATACTATGGTCGAGTCAGTGTGCAAGGACCGAATGACAAACCCAAATTCAATATCTGCTTTTACAAACTCGTATTAATAATTTCAGTAAATATTTTTAGCTCACTTTTTTGAAAAAAGGTGAGCTTATGTTTTTGACACTGTCCGTCCGAGTCCGCACTAGCTTGACCACTGAAATTTGCACGTATTTTATTTTGAGATTTTAAATTAAATTTTAGCTTAGTTTAACTATAAGAAAGTGAGCTCTCTATGATTGTGCCGTTCTTGTTTTTGTAATATTTTATACAAAATTTATTACGATACATTTAAAGCTACTCATTGACGATTTTCTCATATTTCTGAATCAAAACATTTGCTAGAAATGCTAAATATATTATAAATTTGTTTTAAACATAATAATCCAGATTTTATTATAATTGATTAAATATATTGTTGTAATTCATATTAACTAAAGAGATTTAATTATTAGCTTCGTGTCAAAATGCATTCAGAGATACTCTTGAATTTGACTTTGCCATAAATTTAGCGGCGGAAACACGTTTGGGTCAATCAGATCTAGTTTATAACGAAGGCATTTATAAGCTTAGTTTAAATTGCGTAAAAGAAGCGGTTAAAAATAAAATCAAAAAGTATATAGAATTATCGAGCGGCCAAATGTCGGGCAGCGATACAGCTATGACTGAAAACGAAACGAAACTCGAACCATACACACAATTATCTAAGTATAAATTAAAAATAGAGAGAGAACTATCGAAAATAAATGGTATCGATGTTGTAATAATGCGACCGGCATTAGTGTACGGAACCGGTGATCGGTCACCATTCGGTATTACGCCTCGCGTCGTCATCGCTGCCACATATAAGCATTTGGAGGAAATCATGAAACTTCTATGGAATGACGACTTAAAGCTTAACACAGTCCATGTTTACGATGTCTGTCATGCGATTTGGTTTGTTTGTATTAATGATAATACGAGCGGTCAGATATACAATATAGTAGATAACGGAAATACAACTCAACGCGTTATCAGCGATATTATATCTGATATATTTAATATTACTCACGACTATATGGGAAATCTAGTGTCATCGCTTGCCATTAAAACTAATGGGTTTGAAGCCATAACCGAACAAATTAATGATAAACACATGCCTCCATGGAATCAATTGTGCATTAAGTATAACATTACAAATACCCCTTTAAATCCTTATCTGTACAGTGAATCATTGAAAAACAAACCATTATTTTTAAGTGGCGTTAAATTAGAAAACATGGGATTCACTTATCGATTTCCTAAAATTACGAAACAAGCGATTCTTGAAATAATTAACGATTATATAGATATGAAATTGTTTCCACCAATTATTTAAAATTAATAATCGAAATATTATTAGAAAAAACGAGCGTTCGATTCATTTTTCAATATTAATACAAATTTTACAAATCGCAATCATTTAAACAAGAATTTTTTTTATATATGTTCCGTTTTTATGAAATTAATTTAAATAAAAATTCATATTTTTTACAAATATTAAGAATTGTATTGTATATTTTATAGAATTAATTTGTTGTAAAATAAGGGTTATTATTAAATGGTAACTTAAATACTAAAAATTATATATTCATATCAGAAACGAAATCAAATTTCAATTGTAATAAAATTTCACGTGAGTTCATAAGTATTGTTTTTTTTGTTGAATCACAATAGCTATTGATAATTATTGGAGTAAAAGAAAAGCAAAGATTGTTTTTTTGAACCTATAATTTAAAAAAAATTAAACATTAAACCAAAACAGAAAAATTAAAACGTAATATAAATGTATATATAAATCCTAGATTATAATCGTATTATCATTATTGTATACAAATTAATAGCTAATTGTGAACAATAAATGATTCGAACAGCGCTTTTGCTATAATTAACATATTAATAAACTTAATTCATAATAGTTAACCAAACGATCTATGTTTGACAACACGGCTTCCTATTTCTGTCCGAGTTATCCGTTGGTGGAATGGTTATCGGCCTTATATTCTCAGCGGACGGTGAAGGATCGTCTCCGCTCTCATTACGAATTTGTTTTTGCGATACAATACGATATATCTCCGTAAGAATTTGTTGGAAGGCTGCCTCCACATTAGTTGAATCTAATGCTGACGTTTCAATGAAAGATAAACTATTTTTCTCTGCAAAAAGTATTAAAAAATCGTAATTAACAAAAATTTATATTTAAAACTTCATATCACTATTATATGACAAAACTTATTTATAGAATAAATTGTGAAATTAAATCGAATAATTTAGTACAGAATAGTTTTATGTGTGTAATAATTATAGATTTTAAGATCAATGATTTATAAGATAAAGCGGAAATACAAGTTCGACACTTCACAAAATATGAAGTTTAATGCCTAATTCTAATCGTACGATACACTTGTGTTATTACTCTATTCATCCCACTTTTTTCTAACATTTTATAAGTAGTTATTAGCACAAGTGTTATGAATGTATGATAATTGAATTGAAAACGGGGTAAATTATATTTTTTAATTTCTATTTAAGGCTAAGAAGATTTATATATTTGATGAACGTTTTCCAAAAAAAATGTAATTCCCTTCAATTAATAGAATAAAATGTTTCCGTATATAAAGTTTCATAAATACGCAACAATGAATAATAAACTCAAGACAGTTTCTCAATAAATAATACGCAAAACTCGTATTTTCATAAAATTCAATTATAGAGATAACAATGAGTTATCACGTGAAACCCTTGTATATTTACGCATTTAAAATTGTCCGCTATTTTAATTACAAAAAAAAATAAATAAATGAATAAATAAATAAATAAACATGAATATAATCTAAAGTTGATATACGACATGATATGATAAGTCTAGTACTGAAATGATAATGAATAACAATTAATATAACTATTAGTAATTAATATAATGAATTAAAATACCAGCAAAAGCTCTGGCTTCATCGGTAGGCACAGCTCTCAAGTGACGCAAATCACTTTTATTTCCGACTAACATAATCACAATATTCTGGTCAGCGTGATCTCGCAATTCTTTGAGCCAACGTTCAACATTTTCGTAAGTCAGATGTTTAGCGATATCGTAGACAAGAAGCGCTCCAACCGCTCCTCTATAGTAAGCGCTAGTTATTGCTCGATACCTCTCCTGTCCAGCGGTGTCCCATATCTGCGCTTTAATCGTCTTTCCGTCAACTTGTATACTACGAGTGGCAAACTCAACCCCAATGGTTGATTTACTTTCTAAATTGAATTCATTTCGCGTAAAACGCGACAATAAGTTACTCTTTCCGACACCACTGTCTCCAATGAGTACCACTAATCAGTTAACGCAATCAATTAATAGATAATACATCAAATTATCAGTAATAATACCTTTGAAGAGGTAATCGTATTCATCGTCTTTAGAACCCATTGAAACGTATATCTAATTTGCTCTGAAATATCAAATAACAGCTAATAATGGCGACAATCGCTAACTTCCACAGTTTATAATATTCGCAACAAAATAATATGGCGATCAAAATACCACTAATTAATTATGATTAAGTGTTAACGCGTGCAGTGTTTGTCAAACGTAAATCATAATAAATAAATGATTAGTAATAAACGTACGTAAAAATGTTAAACAGTTAGTTAATATGGCTGCAAACTAATGCATAACAATTGGCAATACAGTAATAGTAATAGTTATACTATAATATGTAGTATGACTATGTGTATGACTATCAGTCAGTCTATGCACTATGAACGCCTAACGAATCATTTACGCCCCACGAAACAACACACAACACCACTACGTTCTCTACACTCACACACACACACACACTCACTCGCATTCATTTAAGAGATGGCACCAAAAACAATACGCATTCGTTACAACATTTTTTTAAAACTTATTCTTGTTGGCCTTTCACTCAATTATTAAATTACAAATTTTGATTTAAAAAACATTAACTAACACTCAAAGTATGATTAATTTACTAATATAAGCAAATTCATGCTAACTAGAACTTACGATTATTATTCATTAGATATTAAAAGTGTTATCATTTTACCTTTTCATAAATTCATCACAAAACGAAACCTCTTAATAAATTATATTTAAAGTGATCACAATTTAGAAAAATTGAAAAAACCAATAATACTTGAAGTGTGAAAATTATAAAACAGCAGAAAATTTAGAAATGTGATTATGCTATGAACTGCAGTGTACATAAATTATTGCACTTATGATTATCAATAAACTTGAAAGATTGCTTAAAAGCATTTCTAAAGGTATATTTCAAGTTTTTTAAAAATATTGGTAACATTGTTATAACATACCTTTGTTACCTGTGGTGCATATGTCACTCCAGAAAAAAATAGTTTAAAGTAGTTTTCAAATTTTTCTGGTCAAAAACTCATCGAATTAAGTTGAGAGTTTTGTTTAACTCTTAACCTTAACTCCTGAAAATTTTATAACCTTAACTTTGATCAATTAACTTTAAATTTAACCAGTTTAGAAAAACTTAACTTGAGTTAATTCGATATATTAACTCAAGCAAATTTATTAGTACTTATCATATTATTTTTTATTTAAACTAATTAATTCTAAATCACTTTCATCACTTAAAAGTATAGAATCACTTATTTTTATTAAGAAATAATTTTAAACTGAATTGAATTTATTAGTCTTGAAGAACAATCACAATCATTATTGTTATACTAAATTGTAAAATTAAATAATTATATACATATTTCGCTAATGTATGGAATACTTGTAACATAATATGTTTTAATGGTATATATTTTTACTGTGATTAATAAATTGAAAGCAAAATTCAATAAAATATATTCAATTTAGAGTTAACTCGTGATTTTTTGTTAACCCGTTGAGTTAAAAAATTCTTAACTTTAACTTTAAAACTCTTAACTTTAACCCGTTAACTGGTTAAAATTTGCATCTCTACTTAACGTAGACGTAATGAGTTTTTTTATCAACGAAAATTAGACAATTTGTCAGTTGATTTGGTTTGCCTACACAGCAGTATATGTAGGATTGGTTGAAGAGAGATGAATGTCATCGGCAGGAGATTCAGTGCTTCTATCGATATCTCGATTCCCTCGAACTGTGGAGACATTACAACCGCCCTCTCGATAATTTCGAACAGTTGATTGACTTCTAAATGAAGAATAACTGCGAAAGGAACTTTGAGAACGTATTGATGACATACTTGGGCTGCGAGAAGCTAACCATTACAGACACACACAATACAGACAGATATATGAGTATTGGTTTGTGTTGGCTAATTGATTCAATTGATTAGTTATACCTAATTTGGAAGGTGGCGGTGCCAATAATGAATAGCTTCCTCTTCTGGATGGTGGGAAATAGTCATTAATCACACTTTTTGAGCTCGAAGCACATCGCGAATTAACAATGGATGGACCAGAGTCTGTTAATACAACTGGTGGAACTTCTCTTCCATAACAATTATAATTATCATCATTTAGTCGTTCTCTAGAAATGGGTATCACTTTAATATCTATTATAAACAACGAACTAGTTTTATACAAATTTTTTAAATATAATATAATGACCAAGAATGGGATTTTTATGGCATGTTATAGTGTTAATATGTCATGGCATATGACATAATTTTTAACAAATTATGGCTTCAGTAACTTTTAGCCTATTTTTTTATCAAATTATGGCATTAATTGAATAAATTATGGCATTTCGAGTAAATATTTTAGAATGTTATGAAATAAGTTGAATTAAGATAAAAAATATGGATTTATTTGAAGTACCAGTAAAACCGAAGTACCCCATATTTTTAATCTGACTTTTTAGACAGATATATGGATTTGGGTATGTCCGTCCGCACTCTTATTCTAATTAAGGGATTTTAATCTTTACGTTAATAAAAGGATTTTGCTGATGTATCTTTCAGTGCAAGTATTGTTGAACAAAAAAACTAAATTAAAGCTATAACAATATAATTAGAAACGCGTTATAGATATATTAAGGAACAAAATGATTACAGTTAAAATTCTTTATTGTTGTAATTTAAATTTATTCTTAATTAAAATGTGGAATATTTGTCTTTTATCGAAAGGGTTTGGTTAGGTTAGGTTTAGGTTTAGGTTTAGGTTTAGGTTTAGGTTTAGGTTTAGGTTTAGATTTAGGTTTAGGTTTAGGTTTAGGTTTAGTTTGGCTATGCATAAGTTTGGTAAGGTAAGGTTAATTACCTTTTTTTATTGTATGTTATTCAAACAATGTTATTTTTTATAAAACGTTTTTTAACAATATTTTAAATTTAATGGGCAATAATACGTGCATTGAAAGATACAACAACCGATATTGTTTAGATTTGTTAAGAAAACGCGCATACGATGTTGGATTTTTTTATTATTATTGGAAATAAATGCACGTTCATTATTGTTATACTATATTCCAATAAAATATCATTTAAATATATTTTCAATTTTTCGCGAAAACGGCTGAAATTTATTTAATATTTTTAGTATATTTTATTAATTAATAAAAATCAAATAAGGATTAAGTTATATTTTCCATAATATTAAATACATTAATATGATTGTTAGCCTTCAAATAAGTTTAGGTAATTATTAAAATCTATATTATCAAAGACATTAATACAATAAATAAAAATACTTTTCCAGTTATTTTGAGTTTGATATCTAACTTTAAATGTGATACAATTTGCAATGAAATGGAACGCAATAACAAATCATTTGATTCGGTGTATACCACATATAAATTTAATGTATCCTATTCTATTGAGAATGTGAGAAGACATCACATTATAGAAATTGATCCCAATTATTGGTATATTCGTTTATACAACGAAAGCTTTATGGTTTTCGGTCAAAATGGTACAAACAATAGTGACGCTATTAGTTATACATCAATGAATCAAAAAATGAGTAAAAATAATTATAAAGCTGGTGCCTATTTCTTATACATTTACAATACTGATATAGTGTTACGATACGTAGCTCTTTACTATAACGTAAATTATCATTTTGTTAATTTATTTGTTTCTATTAATGTTTTCTATGTTAAGGCAACCACATTTTATGGCGCAGAATCGAAATCGAAAAAAGTACAAAGATTTGAATTGAATTTCACGATGCCATTCAATGATTTATCATTGCTATATATTCCCGACTCATTCAGACATGATTCCATTAAACAATCATTTGTTATATTTATGTCCCAGAAAATAGAGTACAATTCATTGTTTAGTAGAAAGTTCTATGTGTTTAAGATTGTTTTATTACATATAAAAAAGTTGGATATAACATTAGAAGATTCAAGCAATTTACCAAAATTCTTAGAAGAAGTTCCTAAAAACTATTACATTAACGGCATATTAAATACATACGACTATCGATGCAAACTCACTAATAATTGCACATATTCTGCAATTTTATTGGTAACTGTTAATGGTATTCCAAAATATTGTGTCACACAAGAGGATTATCTTTCAGAAAATGTAAAAAGAATTAAATATAAAAATTTTAAATATACGTATTCACTAAATAATTTCCATTGTTTATAAAACTATAACATTGCAACTATAAATGATTACCTTTCCGTTAGAATCATACTATTACTGATATTTCAAATGAAAGATTTTAGATAAAAATTATTTAACATTATGTTCCAATTAATTTTTTTAAGTGTCAAGAGAATAGACTTGAAAAATATCTACACTGTGATTGGATGGAAACCACTTCACATTCCTCCACATCAGAGAGCATTATGACAAGAATGACAACAAATAAGAAAATGATTTATTTAATACTAAATGTTTTCATGATTACTATTTTCATACTTCTTATCGTTTCGATTGTTTATGAAATCAAATTCATTCAAAAACGTAAAGTTTAAAAAACTTATAAATTTTGTTTATAAGAAGTAATTTATGTTTTTTAATATTTTTATAGAATCATATAAACTAATGGTAACGCCATTTACAGAATCTACTTCAACTTCAACAGGAACTCAATAATAGACCAAAATGTATTTAATCTGTTTTTATATGAATCTTATTAACTTTTCTATTAAATTCCCTTAACTTAAATAAATTAAAAAATTCTTAATCGATTATCAATATATACACAAACATTATTTGCTATATACTTGTAATATTTTTAAGAAAGAAGGAACGTGAGAGGAGAGAGAGAGAGAGAGAGAGAGAGAGAGAGAGAGAGAGAGAGAGAGAGAGAGAGAGAGGTAGAGGAAGAGGAAGAGGAAGAGGAAGAGGAAGGATAGAGGGAGAGAGATGGGGTAATGGGTTTAATTCTTGCACTCACTATATTTAAAACAATAAAATGGCTATAATTTTATTGAGCACTATTTTAAAATTTTTTATTAAATTTGAGTTTATAGTCAGATAAATATTGTTTTTGTCAGGAAAAGACCTTGGGTTTACCCAAAAAAGCTTTAAAACTCCTAAATAGAAAATTTGATTTTGTGACCGAACCCCCAGATTGTTACCTACAATTTCTACCTACACTCTACCCAGTGAATCTAAAAATTCCCTACAATAACGAATGTGAGCTGCCATCAACATTACACTCTTACATTTTGCTTCAATGCGTTGTACTCGTATTAACAACCGCTTAGAGTTGTTGCTATTGTGAGGCAAACACAAAGAAATCATTTACTTATATCATTAGAAATATTGGTTGCATACATTACGACAGACGGATAGACATATCAAATCCATTAGCTCGATTTTGTCTATTCAAAGTGAGCTAATAAAGGCTTTCATTCCTATTTATATAATGAACAAAAATTGTAAAAAATACAAACTAGTCTCAACGATTAGCGAGAAAGTAAGAGAATATTATTATTAATAATATGGGGATTTTCAGTTCAACGAAAAATCATATGCACCTTAATAAAAAAATAACTATTTATGATTGGGGTTACGAATGAGTTACGAATTGATCGCAAACCGATTTCGCAAATTTTTACTAATACCCATACTTGTTAGGTAATACGTTACTCTTAATTTTATAATCATATATTGAATGTATACAAACAAAATAATTAAAAAGTTAGATGTATTAAAAGTTAAGAAATGTTTTAATTTGTAAATTAATTTATACTTTGAGAGATTGGATCGATAATAAAAAATAACATTTTTAATAATTTTTAAACTTCTTAAAATATATTAATTCGTTAAATTAAAATGAAGAGAAAATTAATTTAAACATAATGAATAAACTAAGTCTCAAAAACTATTGTTCACAATCTAAAACAAGTTCTTTATCTTGATTTCTAATTTTGAACTGTCGAACACCAGAAAGTAATGCTAATCTCCAGTCACCGGTTTGCTTATAACAATTTAATATCCGAAATACTTCCGAAATGGTCATTGTTTTATTATAAACTGATTTTAGATTCATATATAAATGAATGGGAAGTTTATAATGTTCTATGCATTCATATTCCGCTTTAAATGTACTTAAAGGTAAATCATCGGTTATATCAACTAATGCTCCAATAATATAAATGGCTGTGTGATCGTAATCAGTCATCACATTAGACGAGTCTGGTGTCAAATATATTAATCTTTTGTTTGAAAATAAATCTAAATACGACTCCGAATGACATTTACAAAAATTCAATGGATTTGAAAAATTTTTTGATGTTTCTTTAAAATAATTCATTAGAAGACTGTTTTGATCAAAATTACAAAAATGTAAATCGTAAGGCATTTGTGATGTTTTATTTAAGTGACAAATCAGTGACATAAAATGTGCAGTCACTTTAACCTCAAAATCAGCCATTATTTGATGGTATGAACAGTCGATGACAAACGGCTGTCCATATAACACACCATTACGTATACCATTCAAACTGTATCTCTTTCTCCCGTCTCTATACCATCGCGAAAACATACTGTTTCTCCAATACCCGTATTGTA
>JAQIXJ010000622.1:0-30064 GCA_034700185.1 Phthiracarus laevigatus
AAGTTTTGACATTTTTGCCGAATTTCCCCTATGATGACTAGCTTTTGAGACATTTTTAAGTCTATAATTCAATATTTATACAGCAAAAACCGGCATATGCCACTTTTATTATTTATCAAATTTCATCATTTTAGCCTAATTTTTCCCATTTTGTCTAAATTTTCGGTTTTTTTGTCATTTTGAGTCTCTTAATCACTATTTTTATGTCAAAACCGGCTTATGCCTCTCAATTTTTATTCTTATTATTGACCATTTTTGCCTAAATTTGTATATTTTGGCCAGTTTTGTGCATGTTTTTTCAACAAAAAACGGCATATGCCACTCAATTTTTAGCCTAAATTTTGGCTAGTTTATCAGATTCTTGCCTATTTCGACACAATTTTATCCATTTTTGACCCCTTAAAAGCCAATTTTGAGCCATAGTTGCACGGCACGTGAAGGTTTTCTAAGCATTAATAAAGCTTTTTTACGTAACTAAGCAACTATAGCACTATTTATGCTACGAAAACTTCGTGTGAAATCCAACTATGTTTTGAGCATACTTTTTGTATTTTTACCGTTTTTTTTTTGTCCTTTTTGACTAATAAAATCCTTTAATTATCTTAAGAAAAAGATGAAAATCCCTTTATTAAATAAGAAATTGGTGACAATCCCTTTATTAAGTAAGAAGTTGGTAAAATGCTTTTATTAGAGTAAAGATGAAAATCCCTTAATTAGCATAAGAAAAGTTGAAAATCCCTTAATTAGCATAAGAAATAGGTGAAAATCCCTTTATTAAGATAAGAAATTGGTAAAATCCCTTAATTAGAGTAAAGATCAAAATCCCTTAAATAACATAAGTGTGTGAACGGACAGACGGACATACTGACAGACATACCCAAATCCATATATCTGACAAATTTGCAAACTCAGATAAAAAATATTTATTAAATCTCAGAAAGTTAAATTTTATCTTACAAGTTTTATCAAAGGCACTTTTTTAATACAGTAGTTAAGTACATCTTTACATGTTATAGATCTGTTCATTTTTCTTTTCAAATTATAGTGTTTTTAGAAAGACAGGATTAAGTAATTTTAAAAATAATTCTTACAGATATAGTTGTTAAATTTTAGAACACTTTAAAAAAGCCATTGAAAAAATAATTAAAGGTGAAAAATGCAAATATGTCATAAGACTTGAGAAACAATCTGTTTAGATCTGCACCAAGTCTATCGCTGCACAAAATATAGATATCTAAACTTAATTAGCGCTACAACTAATACTTTGTTTTATGGAGCAAATTTAAAATGGCTGTCTGTTTTGCAGATAATGTTTATGTATTAAAGAAGTGATACGAGTTACAGACATTTTATAGCCAACAGATATTAAATGGTATTATATGTGCAGAGAAGTCTATGCTTTTATTTTATCCAACCAAAGTTGGTGGACCAGGTTTAACAGTGGGAATTGATGAAACGCATTTGTTCACTAGAAAATATGAGAGTATGAAATATTTAATTTTTTACATTTAGTTTAGGTTAGCTTAGGTTAGTTTAGGTGAGGTTAAGTTATGTTTTGATAAACTAAAATTTTATAAAAAATTTTAATTTTTAGGTAGGCTGCTCAAAGGTGAACAAACTTGAATTTTTGGTGTAATATGCAGAGAAATAAACGAAGATTTTAAAGTAAATGTTAAAAAAAGAAGTGCTGACATTTTGATTCAGTTGATTTTAAGATGTGTGAAAAACTATACAACTATTTATACTAATTGCTAGAAGTCATAAGCAAGTTTGAACAAAAATAACTATTTGCACGATCCTGTAAAATCTGAAAAAGTATTTATTAAGAAACTTAAAAATAGTGTTATTTCTTCACAAAACGTTGAACGTATGTGGATAGACATGAAAATGTTTTTGCAGAAAATGGCCTCAAATAAATATTTTTATATCTTATTAACTTCAGTATATGAACTTTAGAAAGTTTAAAAATGACACGGATGGTGACTGATTTAAAGCTTTTATTGAACATAGTCGATTGTTTTTTCCTGGTCCTATTATACAGGGCCTTAATTTACTTGGGATTTAGTTATTTGATTTTAAAAATTGTTCTGTTCCATGTTTTTTGTTTGATACACGTTATGTTTTTTAAACAACTTTTAAAATAAAATTTTTATTGTTTTAATTTTACTCCCACTCAAAGTGAAAATACCAAAAATCTAGTTCATTCCTTCAATCCAGGGACATTCTGGTGCTTTAGTTAAAACTCCGACAACGGTCTATAATAACGGGTAAAAACACACAGGCAGTCGGGAATTCCTATCATGATAGTCTACACGGTCCAGTTATTTGGAACAACTTAAGGACCGTCGTCCTATTTTTCTTCGGGATACTTCGGGTAGCGTTCCTAATCAACACCCAACTTCTCCCTCAGCAAGTTATAGACACTATTAATCGGCACTACTACTTAACAAAGCAAAATATGCACTTACTAAAAATATTTTTTTAAAATTTATCTAATCCTTCAATAGAAATGAATTTTAACATTAGAAAAGTTATTCAATATTCGAGAATCTAACTAAATGATCATCATGTCATTTTCATTATCATTACATTTGCATAACTTTAAAACAGTCAAAATTCATTATCATTCTATGTTTCAGTGGTAAATGCCATATTTCAAATATCTCATTTTTGTAGTGAAATTAGGGATAAACAGAATGAAATAAGCAAATTATTATTAAAATACTGGTCAAAATTAGGCTAGAAACCCAAAACTTGATTAATATACAAAGTAGTTTATTAATGTTTTTGCTTTAAAAATAATGTTTTTCAGTCTCAAAATTGCAGCAAAATTCAGTCAATATAGGGGATATTCGGAAAAAAAGTCAAAATTAATTTTAAACATTAAAATCGCATTTGTCATAAATTATCAATAAAATGATCCGTAATTCAAATCAACTGATTTTAACGTAATTTTTAACTTTCAAAAGAACATTTAAAAAAAATAATTTTTGGAAACGAATTAAAAAAGCGAGAGACCATAAACTAACAAAAATTTAATTAGCAAAATAAGATATTATGACCCCATCGATTATGTTTTAAAATAAACTCATTTTAAATGTTTAGCTGAACTCATTTATGCCAAAAATATAAAAATATATTTTTATCATATCTTATAAGGTTAAAAACTTATATGGTATACTGTTATTTGCTTCAATATTTTTAATAAACCACTTGCGCCATTAACCAGTCCATCTTCAGTGTTAATATTTGCAGTAATAATATAATTGCCTCCTTCTTTTAGTATTATATTGGTTGCTAATCCATAAGTCTCAGTTCGCTTTTTAAATTCAATTAATTTCAACGACTTCTGTTTAACTTCAATGCTCAGATCACCTACTGCTATATCCTCAGCTTATGATTCGTAGTCAACGTTTAAATTTTTATTAAGTTATTTTATGTTGAAATTATCAACATCGGCATTAGTCCGGAACAAGTTGATTACATTTATTGGCGGTTTATACTTAAATCCAACTAATTCTCGAGATTTAAATAAGTTAATATCATCATCGGTACAGTTACCTGATGCAAAATTGTTCAATGCAATGGTAAAAACTTTATCGTTTTTTTGTCGCATTATTTCAGTTAGCTCATTTGCTTTAAAGTTTTTCCATATTTGATTCTCGAAAAGAATTCCATATTTAATGTTCACGTTTACCTTAAAAAAAGAAATTTTGTACTGGACGAAGTTGGGAAAAGTCACCGAAGCAAGTTACTGATATTCCACCTAATGCTTTTGTCGAACCAAAAATATGTTGTAAACGGAAATTTATAAATTCAAACTGCGATTATCCCACCATCGAAATTTCATCAATTATTATTAGTTTTAGGTCAATTAAATTATACCTTTAGCGTGTTTCTTCTATCGTGGGACAAATTGCTGCAGACATGGTTTTGATTATATATATCAAACGCTGAATTAATAATTACACCGCAAATATTGAACGTTGCCTTCCCTGTTTGAACGCCTAATTTTATTTTAGTTGCTTCTGGTCGTGATCCAAATAAACTGTTAAAATATCTAAGAAGTTTTTGTTATATTGCATTGATCAGACTAGACTTCCCAACACCGGCACTACCAATTAATACATTATAAATTTGTTCTGGTTTAGTCTTTATTCAGTACAACAAATTCATTAAATACTTCCGTTGTTTCTCGTTTAGAGAATGCATCAATTCATTATATTCATAAATTTCTTTAAGTTTTTGAGTTTAATATTTTTTCATTTTTATTGTAGCTGGTTTGTAACAAATATATTGTTTTAAAATATAACTGGCATAAGTGTCAATTGTAAAAACGCTATAATCATGACTTTGCTTGTTGTCCAGTTCCTAGTTTTCAATATGTTCATAATCAAGTTCTTTAAACCTACCCTCAAATTCACTGACAACTTGATAATAAGTATATTTCGCCACATTAGATTTGATACCATTAAAATTATTTTGAAATTTCAGTTTAATGTCCACGTTTATTAAATTATCAGTTTCGTTTAGCCAAGGAAAAAAATTGACACTGTTCTCGATAAAAGATATATTCATCGGATTTTAAATTAAATCTATTATAAAGTTTTATTTTCGGTTTTCTACGTTTAACTAAATAACCGCGATTATATTTTAATGATTATATTTAAACAATCTAATCTTTTTCCTGAACTTGATCCTCATTTTCATGAGTTTTCGATTTAGTTTTCTTAATTGATCTTTTCAAATATCGATTGAAATTTCCGCAAAAATCTGCTAAACACAAAATTCACCGATTCTGGTCTTAATGGATAAAAGTCTAAATCACCTTTTTGTTATACATCCTGCGATTTGGACTCCGAATAAGTAAAATCTTTCTCAGATTTAACCATTTTATTTCTTTCATTTGGTTCTCCAGTATTAATGAAGATATGACAACGACTACACCGCGAACAATCCATTGATAGTAGATGGTAATCTTCTTGTACTGAAGTTTCTGTTATCATTAGGAATCAATCGCCAATAATTCTCATCCTGTCCCTTATACTAAAGTTCCCTGCATTTACTCCTTCGATTGCTTCTCTTTATAGTTTTGACATGCCTCTATCTGGCTTATTAGGTAATTTAAAATGTATTGTACGCAACTGTAAGGGTCGAGAATAAACTGTATGTATCCGATATAGGGTTGCAATTAAATGGTCCTTTTGGGTGTTTTAATACATGAAAAAGTTCTGGAATACGCTTATCAAAATATCACGAACATGTTACAGGATCTTTACTGATTACTTCACATTTGTCTTTATACTCTATATCGTTTGTTTCTTCTTCAGTGATAATTTTATTTCGAACTATTTTCATCAGTTTAACAAGTAATTCTTTTCATCGTGTTTCTGCTGCAGACAATGTGAAGAATAATGTTGGTATTCCTAGTTTAAGTATCATTGATTGAACTTCTTTCTTTCTCGAATGCCAGTAAAGTGGCGATGCGCGATCAACTTTTAAAAACCTAAAACCATCGTCTATTTTACAAAGATTATCAACAAATTCTTTGTCCAATAATTGTCATGCTGTAATTTTTTTTACCATTCTATTTTTCTTAATTTAAGTGAAACATACTGCGTAATCATTTGTAACTGGCATTTTTAAAACTTAAAAAAAACACTTTGCAGCATCTTTTTTAATAGTGTCTTAGTTCCCAATTTATATATATTTGCATAGGACATGTTTTTATC
The DNA here is from genome assembly GCA_034700185.1 of Phthiracarus laevigatus. Taxonomy (NCBI): domain Eukaryota; kingdom Metazoa; phylum Arthropoda; class Arachnida; order Sarcoptiformes; family Phthiracaridae; genus Phthiracarus; species Phthiracarus laevigatus. The sequence goes on from JAQIXJ010000622.1 coordinate 5,733, forward strand.
AGTTTTTCTTGGTTCGCCGCAAATTATTGTTGGAAATGAAAGTTCTCCTGCAAATTTATCACGTTATAAAAAACAGGAAAAGTTCTTTCTCCTGGAGCAAATTCAATTGTTTGCGTATGATCGTTGTCGCTCCATAAAGTATCGCTATTTGTTACTTTACTTACGTGTTCTGTTTCGATCATTTCTTCGATTTTGTATGTTTTCGAAATAAATATTAATTTTCCATCATCACTAATTTCTTTGCCAAAATATTTATTTTCATCTAAAATTATAAAGTCTTCGTTTTGATTAGTATGTTCGTTTAACTAACTTTCGGATAGTTTTATATTCTCCATTTTATTAAGTGGAGCGATCATTAAATAAGTCGCTTCTTTATAACACACAGCTGGTCTTATTGTTTCATATAAGTAATGCGACTGGAAACACATCTTCCGCTTAAGTTTCAACTGAATAGTGTGAGTATTGTCGAATTATCGAGGCAAAATGCCTACAGAAGTGTCAACAGATACAGAAACATTTACCACCTTACTTTTAATAGCAAACTGTCTATCGCGATCACATAACTCACGGATTTACATAAAAGATATTCTAGGCGAAGTCAAACGAATTTCAACTTCAGTCTTGTTTTGAAATACTTCCGGTATAAAAGGAAAAAATAACCCATTAGGTTTTGAGAGTGTTGGTACTTTGCCGTTTACGATATCTGATGGCAACAAATACAAAAGTTCATTTTCTCAGCTAAATTACAAATTGTTTGCAGAAAATCACGGTTAAGGCCATTGTTCAGTAACGTGTTTGAGCTAACAATTCGAATAGATGACTCAAAAAACAGGCCAAAACACGAGTTGCAAATAACTGTTGGGCCTTTTTTTATATTGGATTAATAATGTATGCATAACTCTTCAAACGTTATTCTTTCATTTAATCCTCAGCGTTGAAGTTTCTTTGCAAGTCGGCCTTCTTCCCGCTCTAATTGACGGCGTTTTTTATCTCTTCTTGCGACTCTGTGCGAATCTGTATTTTTCTATTGTCAAGTGAACGTCGTTCATCGTTTAATCTTGCCAATCTTCGCGATTTATTTAAGTTTAAAACCTTGGTCTCAAACTTCACTGTAGTAGTGAAACGTGCCGTTATTCAGTCTTACGCGAAAACTCCCAAAATTTTAAAGAAATGTTCAAAACTTTAAATATTTTTGATGATTCATTTTGAAAAACTATTATTAATTATTTTGCTACTAATATTTCGATGAATTTTTCAGTCATCTTTTATAATTTTGATGTAAATTTATCATTTGTTAATCAGTCGTAAATTAGCGCTCAATGGCGTTAACATCTCTGTATTTTGTATTAAACTTAATTTCGTTTAATAAAACATTTTTGTTATATAAGCGTATGATTTATTATCAGTTTTAATCCGATTAAAGGATTGTGTTTAGTTTCGATTTTGGTTCGGAAATAAAAAGTGTTGAAAGTTTAACGCGTGTCCGAGACTCCAGAATTTAAGTTCGAATTGAAGTGTAGAGCCCGGTATCCTCTAAGTGTTGATTATCACTTCATTTGCGTGTATTGGCGGTCAGCACTATTCTTACACAATGTCAAGAAAGTATAACTAATTTTTCTTTTTTCTGATAAGAGAGTGATTGATTTACATTGTAGAAACTTATGGAACAGTTCGAACTTATGAATCTGTCCGACATAATCATTATTTTTTTTAAATATTAACTTGATAGCCATGTTAAGACCTAAAAGATAATAGTTGTTTAGCATAGATTTACAGTACTAAAAGAGTAACTGAGCACCCAATATTTGATTTCTTTAAATCTTACGACAACTGTTTTAAAGAAGAATTGGTTTACAGATTCTAAAAAATTTTTAAATCTCAAAGGATTTTCATAAAATAGCTTGTTGACATAAAAGTGATCATTTATTAAAATTGCGATGAGGTTTTTGCAAAAACATTCGATATGATATTAAACTTAACTCTTCAACTAACTCTCATTGTTCAAGTTTATTTTTATTTAAAACTTTACTCAATGTGATTAAAAGAGATTATAACAATTATATGATAGTTATCATAAAATAGAACTAGCTTCTTGACGTATCCATCGCACTTTTTCTTTAAAAGATATGAAATAATTTTGTCAAATGGAAAAAGAGTTACTAAATAAGTTGCCAAATAATTAATGTATTTTCAAAAGAAATTAGAAAAGTATTTTAAAAACAGTTATTTAGAAAGCGCAAAAAAATGTGATAAAAACTAGACGGAAAAATTGAGTACTCTTGGCAAAGATGGCTTGTATTAACTATTTACTTGTATTAACTATTGAATTTCAATAATAATATAAAATAAACTAAATGTTGATAGAATTTCTGGACATTCTCTAAACCTTTTTGTGTCATGTATTTAAATAGCTCTTCACAATGTTCAAAGTTATTCTTGTTATTAATTTTTTATTTGATTTATACTTTTTAAAATTTAATTAATTACAAAGTTTAGCGCTTTATTTTTATTTTGTTTTTAAAAATTGTATTATTATTTTTTAATCCTTTTTAAATAAAAGATCTAAAAGTTAATAAGTAATATTTGGCTACGGAGATATCCACGGTTCACTTTTTCTAAAAGTTTTAATTCTCATATCTTAAAGTCCAATTTAAAAATACATCTATGAATTTTTAAACTTTTCAAGTTGGATTACGACTAATCGCGACTTTAGTTCAGGCTTGTCAAAGGTAAGCTTTATTTCGTGGGACGAATGTGTTATAGAAATTTTTTGGTAAAAGCGCTCCTTTAAACATTTTTAAAGTTCATTTTTATTTTCTATGTTTCCATATTCAACATTGTTTCTTAACAATTCTAAATTATTACTTATTGTCATTTTAAATTCATCCGAAGAAGTATATGAATCATACATTGCATCAAGAGGCATAAGGTATTTATAAATTTATTATATTTTGTAAAAAAAGACTTTTTCCGACGTTGAATTATTGAGAGACTTTTGAATGTTTTTTAATCAAAATTAGAATTAATATTATCAACTCTTATTTTTAAATGAATTTTTGACTTACATAATTTTTATCAAAATAAAATATATTGATCTCTACTTTTGGTTACAAAATTTTGAATAAAAAGTATTACCATTTTGCAATTTATAATTTTAAATTAAGTATTCATCGAAAGTGTAGTAAAATAAATAAACCTTTATCATTTTTTGATAGATTTATTACCATTTTTAAGTTTTTTCAACTCTCACTAAAGTCTTTTCGATTTAATTATAATTGTTAAATCTTTTTTTAAAATAAAGGACTGTAAGTTAACAAATAAAAAGTTAGAAATAGAACTCCAAGCAACGAAATAAGTATATTAGCACAAATCTGTAATTAAAAGCAAAAAATGGAATTTTAATCAAAAATTAATTAACAGAAAATCAACGATTTTAAATAAAAGAAACACTTGATCCAAAAAACATTTTTCAGAGCATTTGCGAAACAAAATGGATCGAAAAAACAAAAATCAACCATAAATGCTTATAAATAAATCAGAAACGAAACACAAAATGCAAAAGAATGTTAAAAGTAACTAATTGCTACTCACATTAGAAAATCAACGAAATACGTATTTGAATACACAAGCAAGCCTTGACAAAAACAATTTGTGCAATAGAATAGAGAATCAACGATAATCACAAACAGACAACATAACAAACAAATGTGTAGATAAGAACATAAAAACACTGAAATGTCCATAACTGCAAATGTAAAAACTAATTTAAATAGAAAACAAATAAAAAAGAAGACCAAAGTGCTAAAAAATTGCGCGCTTAGCATTAAAGGAAAATATAGCATTAGAAAAATTATGTATAAAATATGAAACTAGAATAAAAATTAGTAACATGCTCACTTTTACATTCAGTTTATTGTTGGCTTATTATTTTGTTCATATTAGTTCTGAACTAATTACAAGATTTTAACTTTTTCTTAACATTTAATGTTTTATGCAAAGCATACTTATTTGAGTTAAGTGCTTGAAATGATATTTAATTTATGAAAGAAACAAATTAAAATTACAATATAAAACAATAATATATATTTTCAAATATTTTCGATTTTCAATAAAGAATAAAAAGTTTTTTCTCCACATAATTATATATTACTTTTTATTACCAATTGTCTGAGTTCACTTAAAGTGTTGATTCAATTAAAAATATTGTTGGAAATGAAAGTTCTTAAGCAAATATATCAGGTAATAAAGAAACTGGATAAGTTCTTTCTCCTGGAGCAAATTAAATTGTTTGCGTATTATCGTTGTCGCTCTATAAAGTATCGTTATTTGTTACATTAATTTCGTCTTCTGTTTCTATCATTTCTTCGATTTTGTTTGTTTCCGAAATAATTAATAATGTTCCATCATCACTAATTTCTTTGCCAAAATGTTTATTTTCATCTAAAATTATAAAGTTTTCGTTTTGATTCGGATGTTGGTTTAACCATTATTCGGATAGCTTTATATTCTCCATTTTTATAAAGTGGAGTGTTTATTAAATAAGACGCTGCTTTATAACACACGTTTTCTTTTTGTTTCATATAAGTAATGCGACTGGTAACACGTCTTTCGCTTAAGTTTCAATTGCATAGTGTGAGTATTGTCGGACTATCAATGAAAAATATTACAGAAGTGTGGTGAGATACTGAAACATTTACCACCTTACTTTTAATAGCAAACTGTCTATCGCGTTTACTTAACTCACGGATTTACATAAAAGGTATTCTAGGCGAAACCAAACGAATTTCAACTTCAGTCATGTTTTAAAATACTTCCGGTATAACAGTAAAACATAACCCATTAAGTTTTGAGAATAATGGTACTTTGCCGTTTACGATATCTCGATGGAAACAATAACAAAAGTTCAGTATCTCTGCTAAATTACAAGTTGTTTGCAGAAAATTACGGCTAAGGAAATTGTTCAGAAACGTGTTTAAGCTAACAATGCGATTAGATGACTCTAAATACAGGCCAAAACACGAGTTGCTAATAACTGTTGGGCATTTTTTGTTATTGGATTAATATTGTCTGCGTTCACTCATAGTGTTGATTCAATTTAAAATACAAATTCGTGAACAAAATTGAAACTTAACTTCACTTTAAACATTATAATTCTATTTTGAGCTATATAATTTGAAAAACGGTTATTTGGATGTATTATATATACACTTAAATTATTTCACAAAAAAAATCAGTAGTTTAAACATTTTTTGAAAAATTTACAATTTGGTATATACGATGTCTAATTATCTTTTGAAATACTTTTAACAATAAGAAGTAAAAGATGGGGTTTTCAGTTTTTGTCTCGCATTAGCACTTGAGGCTCCCAAGATATCACATTAAGACATTTATTATTGAATTACGTACTCAAGTAGCTTTACAATGATATATATATTGCCATCGGTTCATTTTTGACACTTTAATCTTTAATTATATAAAATTTAGTATATCTAGTATTATTTTTAAGTTCACTTGAAACTCTTTAGTTTATTAAATGCTTTGTTTAACAAGATGTTGTGTTGCTGCAGGTCGAGACGAGTGCAATCAGATATACTTTAAGTATAAGAACTTTTAAATTTCATATTTATTATCAAAAACTTTTAGTGAACATTTTTTAGTAGATATAACAAAATTATGCATTACTTGTATAGTGGCGATCAGTAATTGCAAAACTATTTTTACGTGATTCTAGAAATCAATTTATAAAAGGATTTATAACATGACTAATAAAAATCACTTAAATAGTAATACTGCTGTATTACATTTTCCCTCTTTTTCAAACAAAAAATATTTATAATTTTAAAATAAGCATTGAAAATTATCTCTTTTAAAACAGAATCTTATATTTAAATTCTCTAACGAAGTTGAGATAACACTTCAATTTGTTACAATTTTATGCCTTAATTACTTATACGACAGACATTGTATTTCGTTGATGCTATATTTTTTCGGCATAAATTAATTTTCATCCTTTTGATATAGGGTGCCATAAACCATCTGACTGTAGTTGATACATTGAAAAACCTATTCCGATGCATGATGCATCACAACGAAATTCATTTTTCTTATCAGGCGATTAGTGAACAAGTATGGGTGTTTGACATATTTATTTTAATTAATAAAAAGCATTTATTCATTCTTCATTAAATTCAAACTTTAATTTTTTATTCAAATCCGTTAACGGTGCAGCTAATACAGCTAAATCTTTTATAAATTCTTAATAATAATTACTATTTTATAGGAATTGTCTTAATCCGTTGACATCTTTATTGACGAATTTTTGCTATAGCATTAATTTTCTTATAGTCAACATTTATTCCATTTATATAGAGTTTTTGACCCAAGAAAGGTACAAATACAAATAGAATTTACAATACACATTTATATATAGGTTATATTAAATACAAAATCTATTTGTGTATGAATATCCATTGTGTATTCATGTAAATATATAAAAAAAATTTTAAAAATAACTTAACAAGGCATTTAACATTCATTCTTTTTTATAATTATAAAAAAATAATTACAATTAGACAAAGATAGTTTTTATAAATAAAGTACACGTCATCAAAGACTTCATGTTCTCACTATTATTAGGGATAAACAAACACACAGCTCAAATAAATATAATTATTTTTCTACAAACATGAAAAAAAACTAAAAAAGTATTAGAAACTACTTATTTTTTTTATAAAAACCTGAATATTGATGTGATTAAGTGTTTCAATGGTCATTTAAAAACTAGAATATTTTTCACATGTATTGTTAAGTTTTATGCCTAATAGTTGCTTAATTTTGATCGCAGGCCACTCGTTATAATAGGCCAGTAGAAATATTAATCGAGTTCTTATCCACTGGCCGAAGGCCTTCGGCCAGTGGCCAGAACTCGATTTCATATTTTGAGAATTCGTTTTTTAAAATATCGTTGTGGAACTGGTGGTTCCATCTATACCTCAGTAATGATATTATATTTTGTGCTTTTGGTACGAATGACTTTAAAAATAAAAGCCTATTCTTATGTCTGGGGATTAGTGTAGTTTACAACGTAGCATGCAGTTTAGTATAGAGACCGAGGATCGAGTCCAATACGTTCCTTCCTTTCTTCCAAAGCCAAACTCCACCCATGTTTGAATGCACCCATGCATGACTCCACCCATGCTTGAATCCAATAGCGCATGCGCATGTCCCATACCGCACGTAAGTTTCCGTGATGTCAGTTATAAAAACTAATAAACTAATGTGTGCATGTGTCAGTCATAAGGTGTAATATAAATCTGCAAAAATCTACAAAAGTGTAAAAATTTGTAAAAATTTAAGGTATAAAATGACTGACACCTGCACCAATTTTGCATATATGAAAATTAAAATTCGTATATCAATTCCAAAATGATTAATGTTAGTAATTAGGATTCAAGTTTAAAGCTATCTATTATCTGAGTATTAATAGTAAAATAGTTTGAAACGAGTTCATTATATGTAACCATATAAAGTAATTAACTCATGCTTAAGTTAAGAATACATTGCAAACATACCATGCAGTAGATGCCACCATAAAAAGTAACGCAAAGCTAACATATCCAGTATCATACAATTGATGTTACCATATAAGTTTTAAATTATTAATAGTTACAATTGTAGGTCTAGTATCGTATATCCCCTGTAAAAATAGTAAGTTATGCTAACAGCTCTTGTATCATGCATTAAGTGTAACCAAATAAAGAGACGTTATAAAGTTTGATCATGCCCAGAATCAACAACTTACAGTATAAATTGAATGTGATAGTTGTAAGCTTATTCAGTTGAAGTTTAGAATTAGTGAAGAGTATTAAGCTTGAAAACTTTAATAATTAAAACGTAGTAAAATGTACACCAACAATAATGAAGCAATACTAAGATTATTCTCGACGTCGAGGCCTCATACCAACGCGAGGAGACGGATGAAGACTGGTTAAGGATGAGGTTTGAAATACGCAGAGGAATCCGATCGCAAATCCGACAGTAGTTTCGCGAAACGGCTCACCGCGAACGAGAGGTGCGACGGCGTCAACGACAACAACAACAGCAGCAGCAACAACAACCACAGTAAAATTGTTAAACTAAACCATTTTTGAATTTTTAAAATTTTTTTAAATGTTTTAAGTTAACAAATATTTAATGTAAATTAATTAAAAATTTATTCAACATTGTATTATTGAAAAAATTATAAAATAATAATTTAAAATATTATAATAGGTTATTTGATTTAATAACTATTGATTAGTTATTCGATGAATTGAAAATTCTTCCAAAAGCTCTTTAAAATAATTTGAGGTGTCTTTTGTTCAATGTTGTTGAGTAAATCTTTCCATTATTTTATACTAATCTTAACTTAATTTTCAAAGCTTTCTGCATTGAGCAATCGATTGTTTGATGAATGTTCAAGAGATCTAATCATATATTTAAATCTTTTTTTGCTGTCTCTCGTTGATACTGCGCATGATCTTACATTAACACTTCTCTTTATTTGGATAAACTGTATATGCGATATTTGAGCTTTAAGTTTAACTATTATCAATTTAAACTTAGTATGGTATCATCTAATAAAAAATTCAATTCTTGTATTTTAAAATAGATGATTCTAAATAAAGTTAAAATTAATAATAGTTACACTTAAAGCTTAAATATCACACATTAAGTGTAACCAAATAAAGAGAAGTTTTAAAAGTTTGATCATGCTCAGAATGAACAACTAACAGTATAAATTGAAAATAAAATTTGTACTTTTAAACAGTACAAATTTATTTTTTACATTACGAGTTTTAAGATTTTCACTAAGTTTCTTATATAAAATTTAAAAAAATTATTTATTCAATAAAAAATGGCGCGCCAAATCAACTCATATTCTTCACCGCTCCTTAGTGATGCTGACAAACACGCCGATTTTACATCCATCAGTAATACTTTATACAACGACCCACGAATAAGCGAATACATAGCAACTGTAAGCTATGAACGTCATCGCGACGATACTGATCAACAATTCGCAGATAAATTGGGAAACATGAAGATTTTGGAAGCCATTCGAGATACAATGTCTTCCAAAAAATTAACATTTATAAATTCTAAAACACCATGGTTTATCAGCGGTGGATTTGCATCATATCTATTAAGTAAAACAACCAAAACAAACAACATTAACTTATATATTTATTCGAATAACTATTACGACTTCTACGCAACATCATTCAAAGATAAACTTCAATCAAAAATAAATCGTGTCAGCGATCGGTTTCCCTGGACATGGAACATTGTTCGCATAGATGAATCAACAGAAAGTGTATTAACCGACTGGATGTACGATCGCATGTTTGACGACACTAAATTTTTTGAAGGTATAATTAGCAATTTTAAAATTATCTTTTATTCCAAACATAATTATAATATTATTACAACACAAGTGAACTTGAATGTATCAATTCTATCTACTATAAACATTAATTTTAGTTTTATAAATAATGTTTCAAGCGATATTGAAACTCGAGCGCGAAAAGTTTTGTTTTATCTAAGTGTTATTTCAAATTTTGATTACAACATCTGTAAAAATATCATATATTATGAAAACGATTTTTTTGTCAATACCAATTTTTGTGTTTATAACTATTTAATGGATCAAAAAATTCTTTGTTGCGATTTTAATGAAGATAATCTAAGAAATATGTGTTCACAACTTTTGTTGTCATCTGTTCACCCGCATGAATGGTAGGATAGGTTAAGAAAATTATATAGACGATTTAAAAATGGCAAATCGCTTATAAGACTAGATTCTCCAGTTTCACAGACACCACTACGAAGTTTGTGTGAAATAACAATAACTTCAAATCCAAATCTTTTTCAGCTTTAAACTTATTTATTAATAGTTAAGATATAAGTTCAAAATAAATAACTCTTAGTTTTAATTAAATTCTCTTGTTTTCAAAAAAGGCTTAATTAATGCTTTATTAGAAAAATAGAAGTAGTGAAAACATAAATAAATATAAACATTAAATTACAATAAAAAGGTTTTAATTTTTTTTGTTTTTGCATATTTTTTTCAAATAATAAAAACTTCAATTCAAATATATGAAGACTTTTTTGCAAAATAACAAGCATATCAGAACAAACCTCTACATCTATAACAATTTTTAAGACCATACTTGAGCACAACTTCATTAATAACTTTTGTAGAAATTTTTCAAACTTTTTAACTTTAAATATGAAATTTGAAACTATGAGAATTTCAATTTTATTATTAATTTGCTTTTTTAAAATTACAACATGATTGTCGTGCGAATTTCGTTGGCGGTCTAAGAGTCTTAGCAGCAAAACTGATGAACAATTAAATGAAACAATATGAACCTCCACCAGTGAAATGTGCTGTAGCAGTGGATAACGCGAACGTAATTCAAATGCTGGCGCCATAAGGGCTGCATAACAGAAATCATGCGATGGTTTAAATTTAGCTGTATTGTAAGAGTTATGACTAATAACAAATAAACCGTTGAACCGATCTCATCCAAAACTGTATCACACGAAGACCTTACCAATGAGTATAAATGGGACAAATTAAAACAAAAACTAACTATACATAACAAAGATTTTTAATCATTAAAAAACTATTCGAACGGCTTTTATCTGAAGATTCAGATCGAAGCGTGGAGTGCATAATCATGTGTTTAACCTTTTTTCGAGGTCGTTGCAACTTCCTTATTATAGTGGTGGGAACTGTTTAAACTTCCCTCAGATACCCATTCCACTCAACCCAATTTGAATAGATTTATACTTGATTCAATCGAGTGTATTCGATTCATTCGATGGAAAATTATATGCATTAATAATCTAAATTAACAAAAATAGTATTTTGGAAGCACTGGCTTAGCCTAGATTAATATTAATGTATCCGATTTTTCAGTACTGTTTATAAACATATTAAAAATTAACAGTTAATACACTAATTTTAAACTCATTCTATTCTTTTAAATAAATTATACTAATTGAAAAATTACATTCTACAAACAAGATGTATATAGTGATAATTTCCAAAAATAAAAAGAAAATTTTACTCTAGTATTAAATGTTTTAATTTTAATTAGTTTTACAGTTTGATTTGGAATTTAGTTTTTATACTTTTAATAAAGTGTTATTCATAGGGTTATAATAATAAACATTTTTATAAAACTTGTATGACTGAAATTTTTAGCTCACTTTCTTGAAAAATTTGACCATGTGTGTTCGTCTGTCCCGCCTGTCTGTTACGTGCCCGCACTAGCTCGACCAAAAAAAGATAGAGTTTTTAAGCCGAAATTATTTCATTTAATAAATATTGTTATTTTGAATAATCTGGCGGTAGAGACTGATTTTTTTTCAATTTTTGATTAAATTATTTTTGAAGTAATTTTAGTACTCTTACTGTTGTTTTAATTTTTTGACTTTTTTTGTTTCTGCTTTGTTGTCATCGCTATTGACTTATTTCGTGATATCAGTTTACTTTCAGCTAAAATTCCTCTGTTGTCTCTTATCAGATGATGCACCTGTTGGTTATGTGCATTGACTATTTCTCATTAGTTTTAAATTTAATATAGTCTTTATTGTCAAAAAGTTTTTATTAACGAATTCCTTCTTTTTAGCTAGTGTTATTCAATAATTTTTTTTACAACTCAATATTTACAGTTGATTGTTCTCAATCTCGGTTTTAATTTAATAAATGATAACACTTTATCTATGTCACTAATGATATTGCATTACAAGCAGCAAAATTGAATTATTCATAGCTAAGTCATACAATGGCATAAGCTTATCTTGTTTCGGAATAAGTTCGCGAACAAAGTTAAAAATAGCACATAATCGTCGATATTATTTATTAGTGTTGGGTGTTTTAAGTGCTAATATCATATTAATTCTGTTTTGGTCTATACGTTTAACATTCGAGTCTACAAAGAAACCTAAAAAATTTATTTGTTGGACGAATAAGAAGCAATTTTGGGTTGACATTCAAACCATTTTCTATCGTTTAGTCGAAAAATATTCCCAATGATTCTAAATGCATACGTGTTAATTCATTTTCAGTTTTATTAAAGTCGTCTTTCGTGAAATTGACGAGATCGTCATAATAATTCGATAAATTTTACATTTTAATCTTTAAAAAACTTTATCGGTTATTCGATGCAACCATAATGGAAAGAGTCTCGAAGAGGATGGTGCTCTATTGTACTCTTAGACACCTTCCTCTGTTTGGTTAGCTGTCAATCGTCTACAGATCTCTTCCAATAACGTACAATAAAAATTCTTTACTAAATCGAAACCACTCATAAATATCGCTCCACTTAAGCTGTCGATACAGTCGCTAATAGGGGCTGGATAATCAGGCAGTTTAATGTACTTCTTTGGATGTCTTAAATCGACGACAATTTGTGATTTTGATTTGGATTTGTTTTTAAAGATGATTACCGGTACGGCTGATAATGCTTTAGGTTTACGAATAATGCCCATTTTAAACTTCATATTGATTTGATGATAAATGTATTGTCGGTCGTTTTTTGCATATCAAAAAGGTTTGGAATTTACTTCTTGGATATTGTTATGTTCAATAATCATTTCGGAACTTTTTACGATACGAATGTTATATTCGTTAGGAAAAATTTTACGAATATCAAACAAAAATTTATTTAGTTCAGTTTTGAAGCTTTCAACACTTTATAAATTAAATTGGCCCAAAAATCTATCTTTCGACGCAATGTTGTATATAATGTCTCGTCACTTTAATCATAGATTTTGTTTTCTAAGTAAATGTTATTTGTCTCAATATAGTTATAAATCGATAAAACTATTTCTCTGTTAGTATTATCTTCATTGTTGTTTCTATTAGTCATCTTAAATGCAACAACAATAAACTCATGATTCGAAATAATAGCCAATAATGATCAAAATTAAGAGAAAAACTTGTCTGGAAGGTGCCGGTTTTAGCCGTAACGAAAGTGATTTTCATATTAAAAATGGCAAAAATTACAAAAAAATTAGCCAAAATGGGCAAAATTTAGCTAAAATATCAAAAATTGATTATTAATAAAACTGGAATATACCGGATTTTCATTAAAAATATCGACTTTCAGACTCAAAATGGTAAAAAATGACCAAAAACTGACTTAAATTGGAAAAATTAGGATTTAATGACAAATATGTGATTAATAACTTTAGTAGCATAAGCTGCTAATTGCAGTAATTATATAAAAAATCTAGTCATGATATGGAAAAATCGGCAAAAATGTCTAAACATAAAGTTTCATATGCCATAAATAAGCGTTAATAAAGTGATTTGTATTTAATTTCATCTGTTTTTAACAAAAAGATTAACTTATAACATAAAATATAAAGCAATGGGAGCGAAAGAATGAAAAAAGTAAGCGACCATAAACTTACTAAAAGTTAAATAGCAAAATAAGAATTTATGACCGAATCGATATTTTTTATAATTTAAAGATAATTTTCAATTACTTGATTAAAAAGAGTCACTTTGTTTACATAAGTGTCCAAAAAAGTTTTTATCTGGGTAATAAAAACTTAACACTTAAACATTAGTTTTTGTTTTTAAATTATAAAATTTTATTCTTAAGCGATCTAAGAAAACCGAAACAGTGAAAATATATCAGCAATCAAAAGAGCAGATTGATTGTAAGAAAAATTAATGCTCACTATAATAAAAAAATTTAATTATTTGAGATAACTTTCTTTAGGGGATCAAGAAATACCTGACGATTATCACAATAACCCTGGATTATACTTGACGCCTGAAATAACTCGTAAAATAAAAGCTAAATAACTCCAGGATAAACTCAAAAAAGGCGAATTAATGGATAAAGATATTTTATTTTCTCTATCCGCTGCTGTATTTCGAGGCATTTCTAATCCTTTTTATGAAGTTTATGGGATCAATTTCGATCAGGGAAATTCTTAAGCTTCCAAAAAGGCTAAGGTAGATTTTTTTATGTTTTATTTAAAAAAAACAGTAATTTATATTCACTTGTTACAGAGAAAATCTACCGAAATAGCTGAAAAACTGAATCTGTTTATAGAAAAAGAAAGGGAACGTGTATCGGAGAAAGAAAAATCTTAGGTTAAAATAGGATTAACATTATTTTGCATTTATTGAAATATCTAATTTTTATAATTTAGGAAAATAATGATTTAGTTGATGTGGACTCAAACAATCATCAAACTGCGAAACTGGTTAGGACAAAAGCACAACTTAAGCATATTCCAACCGGTATAGACACCACAACTACCAGATCTGTTACGCGAAAAACCGGTAGAATCGAAAATCCAGCTGAGAACGTTGTGGAAATGAGCTCGGAGCATTTGAATGTAGGTCAAAAAGAACTTTCAAATGTGATTAAATTAAGGTTTGGCAAAGGAAGTGGGAAGGTTAGAAAACCAATTACTGAGAGTGAAGAGGAATGTAACAAACTACCAAATCATTGTTTTAAACGATTTAGCAAATTTTATATATCCAGTCTGAAATAGATTGCGAGGATTGTTTAGAATTTCCATATAAATATAATGGTTCATACGAACATAAGGCAAGGATTGTAAAGAAAATTAGTGAAACAACTTATGAAGTTAATTAGGAAGGACATCCAAATACTCAAAATAGCGTTTTACATTATGCTCAAATAAGCTCAGCCGCTATAAAGCTGTTCAACCATGAAAATTTGATAACTAAAGGGACCAGAAAAGGCTTTAAATCAAAAGGAGCTCTCGGTCCAGTGGACAGATCACTAACTCCTACAGAATTTCATCAATTAGACGGCCCAGCTTACACGGTTGTTGATCAAGTTATTGACGAAATTGTATCAAGTGGTTTGCTACAACTTGAATCGAACATGGTAGTAAAGTGTTTGATTTTCTTGGGTAAGTTAAATTATTTATTTTACTTTTAACTAGTGAATTGTAATTTAATTTAAAAAAGGCGAGCTTATTGATTTGACAATGTATGTCTGTCCGTCCTTCCGTCTGTCCGTCTGACCGTCCACGTGTTAGCAGATTTAAAAAACTCAAAGAAAAAAATTAAAAATAAATTTTTTTTTTTGGAAAAAACTCATTGTTGAAAAAACCTTTTTTACCTAAAAAATTTTTATTTTGCACCCATTTTAATATAAAACTCAGCTTTTTTAGGCTCGATGGCATTGTTATTATGAATAATAACTTGTCAAAAACCGCTACAAACACCTTCGCCAGATATCCGTCTAGTAGGCAGTGGCAATATAGGTCCAACCTCGATGGTTATTTGCCTTTGCTACCATTTTGCCACCTATAAGAATTAAACACAGTACCGCATTGTTATCATGGATAATGACTTGTCAACAATCGCTAAAAACATCTTCGCAGATATCCGTCAAGTAGGTAGTGGCTAAACAGATCCAGCCTCGATGGTTATTTGGCTGCTGCTACCATTTTGCCACCTAACAGAATCAAACACTGTACCGCATTGTGATTATGGATAATGACTTGTCAACAATCGCTACAAACATTAATGCCAGATATACATCTAGTAGGAAGTGGCCTAACAGATCCAACTTCAATGGTTCTTAGGCTTCTACTACCATTATGCCACTTGTCAGAATGAAACACGGTTCCGTATAGTGATCATGGATAATGAGTTGTCCACAATCGCTACTAACATCTTCGCCAGATATCCATCTAGTTGGCAGTGGCGGTATAGGTCCAACCTCAATGGTTGATGAGCTGATGTGACCATTAGGAACCATGTTAGAATCAAGCATTGTACCGTATTGGGTTTAAAATATTGAACATGAATAACCAAAATTTCTGAAAGATTAATTATTTATTGCGTAGGTTGAATAAGTTAGAATATTTTAAATAAGCTTTTAGCTTCTGTTTTTATGATGCATTTCTTTTGTAATATATTTTTTATAGGAGTCTAATAAGTGTTTTATTTTTAAAATTACACTGAAAATTAACATTTATTTAAAAGAATCAAAATAGAAATTTGTGTTTTTGTTGTAAATTTTAGATATTTATTTAAATAATGATAATCTTATTTTCATCTTAATTATAACCATAGATTTAAATCATTTAACAAGAGAAGAACTATGAAAACTTAAAGCTAAAGACCGAAATAAGAGAAATCGTGGAAGCTTGGAATTCAAACAAAAAAAACGAAAGAAAACGAGAGTAAGATAAAATTAAACGAATTAATCACACTTTTCGAAAACAAGTACAGCAAAGAAACACAGACCATCACAGAAGAACAAGATTCAATGAGTCAATACGTCTTTTAGAACAGGAAAGAAATACAAAAATGCATAGACAAGCTAGGTTTGACGAAGAAAGGAGATCAATAGAGCGACCGAAAGAAACCAAATCACAAAGACAAATCAGACTTGACAATGAACGTCGAGGGAAGAAATAACTAAAAAACAATGAGCCACACAAACAAACTCGATTTAACGAAGAACTACGTAAAAAGAACAGCAGCGAGATACGGAAACACACCGATGTTACAGACTAGACGCAGAACGTCGCGCGAAAGAACAACAAAGAAACACTGAACTGCACAAACAAACTCGATTTAACGAAGAACGACGTGAACTAGAACAGAAACGAAACAAAGAACTGCACAGGCATGCCAGACTTGACGACGAAAAGCAAGAAAATGAACAATAGCGTAATACCGAATAGCGAAGACTAATTAGATTTGATAAAGAGCGACGAGCATTAGAAAAGGAAAAAGATACAGAAGCCAGAAAAGTTGTGAGACTTGATTTAAAACGTCGTCAAGTTGAAAGGTAAGATGACAGAGTTCCTAAAAAGTAATCGCAATTAGAAATTAAAGAAAGAATTACCTTTGAAGATTTGCGTACACAGTTAGAGTTGACTATCAATAAAAGTCCTACAGTTATTTGCCACTCGTGTTTTTGTCTTTGTTTGAAACATCGATAAAAAGATGTTTGCCTAACAACACTTTTGAACAGCGGTGTAACCGAATACTTCTAGGAAATCGTTTGTGATGTGAAGGATCAACTATATTTTTGTATAAGCTGTAGTAGAGACATAATGAAGTGTAAAATTCCAACACTTTCTAAAGCTAATGGATTATGTTTTCCAGTTATTCCAACAGTATAAATTGGCTTAACAGAATTAGAGTTAAGATTAGTGTCACCTAGACTTCCATTCATGCAGATAAGAGAATTGAGTAAACGTGATAGACAATATGGAATTATAGGTAACGTTGTAAATGTCCCCATTTCTGTTGATACATCAGTAAACATATTGCCACGAACATTCGACGATACTCACACGATTCAACTTAAGCTTAAACGAAAACTTTGTTACCAATCACACTATCTTTATGAACCCATTCGACCAGCTGCGTGTATCATTGCTGTTTTATAATTGATAAATACACCACTACAAACAAGAAAACATAAAAATTTCAGATAAATGGTACAACGAGTATCCTAATCAGAATGAAAACATTATTGTTTTAGACGAAGATAAAAATGTTCAAACTATCTCATCAGAAATGTATCAAGATCAAGCCGCACAAGTGAAAATGAAAATAAAAAATAACATTCAAAATATCGATTGTCTAGAAGAAATGGTTGAGATCAAAGAAGAGGATAATGTAACTACAAACGATACGTTATGGTGAGACACTGACGATGGACAAACAATAACTTTTGCGCGAGGAGACGGAGTTTTCCCATTATCTATACTGCGAGACAAAAATGCAGAGGAACTATCTTTTCCCAATATTTATTGCAGAGAGCTAAGAAAAACAAAGCCAAATATATCCTACTCTAATATTTGTAAATGGGAGTTAAAGAATTTTGATAGAAGATGTTGTAATGTTGCAAAACTTTTTTTATGTTTAAGAAACGACAACTACAAATGATTACGAAACAAGTATCCCTTCAGTTAAGAAAACGAAAAACAGAAAATTTTACAGCTGGTCAAATACTTGATAAAGAGTTTGTAGATAACATGTGCAAGGTCGATGATGGTTACAGGTTTTTGAAAGTAGATCCCGCTTCTCCACCATATTCTCAATCCAGAAAAAAAGAAGTGCTTGCGATGATAAAGCAGTTAGAAATACCAACATTGTTCTTAACATTTTCTGCTGCAGAAACACGATGGAAAGAATTGTTAGTTATTTTAATGAAGACAGTTCGCAATAAAAATATAACAGAGAATGAAACAACAGAGTTGGACTATAAAGACAAATGTGATTTGATAAGTAATGATCCTGTGACATGCTCGCGGTATTTTGATAAAAGAATAAGGCGTTGTTTCATGTTTTACAACATACTAAAGGACCTTTCAGCGACAATCCTATAACTGATACCTATATAATGATTGAATTTCAACATCGTGGAAGTCCACACGTCCATTGCTTGATATGGCTATTTAACGCACCGCAATATAATAAAGATGATCAGAATTCAATCGATAACTGTTTATTATTCATTGATAAATACATAACTACTAGTTGTCAATTCAATAATACACTGGTTCAAGTTCAAACGCATGGACATTCCAAATCTTGTTTAAAGTTTAAAGGAGAAAAAGCGATGTGTAGATTTGATTTTCCTCAATTGCCAATGCCTTTTTTTATGATATAAGAACAATTAGATTCGAATGAAGAATTTAACAAAACTTATTGTAAAATCAAGCAAACTCTAATTGACTTGGAATTACAATACAAGAAAGGACATATAAATTTTAGTGATTTAACATTCGGTAACTTTTTGAGCTTATTAAATATTACTTTTGATAGTTATATATATGCGATACGAACAAAACTGAAAAATTCAAAAGTTTTTCTAAAAAGAGATCTTAAAAACATTCGAGTCAATGGATAAAATGCAAAAATTTTGGAAATGCACAGAGCTAATTTAGATATTCAGTTTGTTCTCGATGCTTATAGTTGTGTTCAATATAATCTGAATTATTTGAACAAACCAGACCGTTGTATGTCCAAACTACTTAAAGAAGCTGTGGAAGAAGTTAAAACTGGACACTTTAGTAAATTCGATAGAATGAAAATCATTGGCGATAGATATCTCAAAGCAACCTAATAAAACCGTTAGTTTATATGACTTTTGTGCTAATTACAACAGATATTTGAAGAGACACAATAAAAAATTAATTATTAATGAAAACGATGATCAAGTAGATGAAAAAAAAGAACTCGGTGAGACATTAGCTTTGAAGGAAAAAAGCGGCTATCTAGAAAAACGGAAAAACCTAAAATTATAAGATTTAAAAGAAACAACATTAAAACAGATGAATTTAACTATTATCGGAAACAGTGTCAACTATTTCTACCTTGGATCAATGAAATCGACGAAGTAATTAACCTTAACACAAAAATTATTTTTCAAAAAAAATTTTAATGAAATTAAGATGAATGAAGCAAATTATAAGTTTTATAAACAAGATGTTGCAGATATCGAAGAAAGGTTTAAAGAACTAGAAAACGAATTCAAAGAAAGTGAAGAATCTGAGATAAAACAAATTCACGAGTACAGTGTTTAGACAATCGACACTGAAGCTTAATATAGTTTAAATCAAGATACTTTTGATAAACCTTCGCTTATTAAAATGGAGAAATATTTTAACTCCAAAACGAAGACGAATATAAAAAATTGATGAGATCTTTAAATGTAAAACAAAGAAAGTATTGTATGAATATACTTCACTGCATGAAAATTAAATTGAACCGATTTATAATGCTATTTTTGGTGGAGCAGGTGTTGGTAAATCTTGTCTAATAACAGCGATTTATGAAACCCTTTCAAGATACTACAACAGTATTTATGGTACTAGACTTGAAACGATTAAAATCTTACCATGCGCTCCCACAGGTAAAACCGCTTTTAATATTGGTAAAGTGACAACCATTTCCGCGTTCAATATATATAATCAAAACCATGATTATACAAATTTATCACATGACAGAAGGAATAAATTGCTGTATAATTTGAATGATTTAAAACTATTAATACTTGATGAAATTTCTATGGTTGGAATTTCTCAATTCGAATTTATAAATCTACGTCTGCAAGATATAGTCGAAACTACAAAAACGTTCGGTGGTGTATCAATCATAAGCTTTGGCAATTTCTATCAACTTCGACCTGTGCAGGACTTATTTGTGTTTAAGTCAAATTCTAAAAATAAATATGGAAGTCTTTTCCAAATCAACTTATGGAATATATTTAAGGCATTTGAATTAACTGAAATTTTGCGTCAAAAGGATGATTAATATTTTTCAAAAGCATTAAATAATTTAGCGTCAGGCATTTGCTCGATAAAGGATTATGCTTTATATCAGTCTCGCGAAATCAATGGAAAAAATATTAATCCACCTATGAATGCAATTAATTTGTTCAGAACAAATGCAGACGTCGACAATTATAATACTACGTGTCTTAATAAAAATGTAAATGTAGGGTTTTTGTAGTAGGGCAGATTACATAACCGATGGCGACGTTAGCGCAGAAATAAAGGAGAAATCATTGAAAATTATGGAATTGAAAAAACGAACTGAAACCTATGGATTAGCCACAATTATTTAACTTAAAGAGGAAAACAGTTACAAGACTACTGTGAATATCAATAGTGAAGACGAACTTGTTAATGGGGCAAGTGGTGTAATGAAAAAAATTGAATTACATAATAACGAACCTTATAAGTTATGGATTCTGTTTAGCGATGATAATGTCGAGTTAAAACAAGACAAAAATTTCATTATGCAATAAAACGTAGTGGATACCAAACACAAAAATTACACTTGATATATCAATGAACAATCCGAGGTTGCGGCAGAACGTAAGAGTTAGACGTACTCAATTCCCGGTAGTTTCATGTGAAGCTCTTACAATTAACAAAGCTCAAAGACAGAGCTACAATGATGTAGTAGTCCACATTTCATCCGCTGATAAAAGACTTTTTTTATCACATGTATATGTTGCTTTTAGTCGGGCAAAAACTGTCAATGGCCTGTACATTAACGGTAACTTCTTTCAACCAAAAAAACTAACACTGTTATGGAAGTCGAATTAGAAATCAATCGATTAAGAACCGAAGCACTTTTGAAACACTCGTTAATTTTCTTTGCGAAGATTTAAGCACTGTAACAAAAGTCATGTTTCATAATGTTCAATCGTTGCTAAAAAATCATGAGGAAATCAAATACGACAATAATTACATATCTGCGGACGTATTGATGCTTGACGAAGAAGTAGTTTCATTTTAAAATTATGATTAATTGCTTCAAATTACGTCTAAAAAGGAAAGAAAAGCATTTGGTTGCGCTGTCTTCTCAAAAGTAAAAAGCCTTGTTCTCTTCACCAAAAACTGTCAAGAAAAAAATCTTACTTCAATTGTATAGCTATGAGTATTAATGAAATAGACATACTTTTAATTTATAACTCTGCTAATTCTACCAAACAGTATTTACTTAATAATATTGACGAATTTTTAAAATTATTGAAAATGAAAAAGTAGTATTAGTAGGCGATTTTAATTTAGATGTTTAATTATCAGACTCAAACAAAGATTTTATAGCAACAATGAGAAAATATGGTTTCAATTTATTAAACAACGGCGTAAGAACTAACAGCAAAACCCAAATTGATTTGGTATTTATTAAGAACTGTTCTTTCAAAGTTTATCCATATGAATCATATTTTTCGTGTGATAAAGTTTTATGGTTTTCAATTTAAAATGATTATGAGCAAAACTAATTTTACAAATCCTAAAAATAACAAATTATTAAAATTGGAATAAAGTGTTCGAATTTACTAATTAAGAAATTTTTTCTTAAATAAATTAATAATTAAATTCTAGATACAACAGTGGTGATTCAGGTCTAACCTCGATAGCTCAAGTAACTATTTTGCACCCTGACAGAATCGAACACAGTACAATATTGTAATCAATATCAATAACTTATCCACAATCAATACTAACATCTTTGCCAGATATCCATCTAGTAGGCAGTGGCGGTTTGGTCCAACCTCGAAGGTTTTTAAGCGTCTGTTACCATTAGGTACAATGTCAGAATCAAATACAGTACCATATTATGATCACTATCAATAACTTATTCACAATCAATACTAACATCTTTGCCAAATATTCATCTAGTAGGCAGTGGCGGTGTAGGTCCAACCTCGAAGGTTCTTAAGCTTCTGTTACTATTAGACACCCTGACAGAATCAAATAAAGTACAATATTGTGATCACTATCAATAACTTGTCCACAATCAATACTAACATATTTGCCAGATATCCATCTAGTGGGCAGTGGCGGTGTATGTCCAACCTCGAAGGTTCATAAGCGTCTGTTACCATTAGGCACCCCGTCAAAATCGAACACAGTACCATATTGTGATCACTTACAATAACTTGTCCACAATCAATACAAACATCTTTGCCTGTTATCCATCTAGTAGGCAGTGGCGGTGTAGGTCCAACCTCGAAGGTTTTTAAGCGTCTGTTACCATTAGGTACCCTGTCAGAATCGAACACAGTACCATATTGTGACCACTATCAATAACTTGTCCACAATCATTACTAACATCTTTGCCAGATAACCATCTAGTAGGCAGTGTCGGTGTAGGTCCAACCTCGAAGGTTCTTAAACATATGTTACCATTAGGCACCCAGTCAAAAAAAATACATTACCTGATTGTGATCATGGATAATTACTTGTCCACAATCGCTAATACATATTTGACTGATCTCATATTTTCTTGTTAAACGTTTTAACGCTAGCTAAGAGTTTAATTTAAAGTATGTTTAAATTTAATTCGCTGATTACTTTAATTGTTACAATTTAAATATAATTGAATAAGTAACGTATATTTTGTATTTATCGATTTTAACATTATTCAATGGCTCCACCAAAATCGTTTTATTTGCTCATCTTCGCTAATATTTGGTATCAAATTACGAACACAACACAATATACTAGTGACAACGATGTTATAAAAGATGTTTTTCATAAATAAGATCATAAATATTCTGGCGGTAAGAAATCAATCGATAAATGTCGAAAAATTGACAATTATTACTTTAATCGTCGGAAATCTGAGTTGTTAAGTGCATTTAAATCATTGAATTCGTTCAAAACTTCACTAAATGAGTTCATTTATTACGCTGAAGAAGGTTCATCAAGTAAATCTCAACCAGATTTCGACTTCATTTCAAGATTTATTGACTCAAATATCGGCGATTGTGTTTCCTTCGATAGGATAAAAACATGTTAGTTTAACAAATAGTCTTCGAAAAAGAAAATCGAAATCATTTTCTTGTTTTACTTCGTATTTTTTGCCAATTAATTTTAAATTATTCGAGTGTCGGAATTTTGGTAATTGTGGTTATGGTGCCATATCCTTAGCTCTTTTTTGGTTCATTGAACTACCATAGAATTATTTGATTGTTAACTGTTTATGTGTTCAAGAACTACAAATCTGTTTTACCAAAAAAGAATAAAAAGGCCTACAAGAAACTATTAGATGCAGCTAATATTGTCGGAAAAAGCTTCAACTCGATTGGTGGTGGCATCGAATCGTTTGGTTTGAAAGCTTTATTGTTTGTTTTGGAGCGATCAATCATAAACTTATTTGATAAAAACGATTTTAAGGATACAATCTATATCAAACCAGAGTTAATAATTTCGCCAAATGAAGACTTGTATTAACCGTTACATCTTCATTGGTCTACTCAAATTGATGGCCAAAGTAATGGGCATATTTTCGATATAACACTTATTTATTTTATTTAAATTTCTTTAATTGTATTTACTTTTTTTGTAAACTTTTCATCAAAATATTTTAAATAAAATACATTTTACAATTGAATTTTGAAAAAAAGAAATTGATTAAATTAGGAAAAAGTGAGCTCTCTATGAATGTGTCGTTCTTGTTTTGATTTTAGTAATGAAAAGTATTATTCCGATGACGTGGAAATGCTTTTTTGGCAAGCAGTTAGAGAGAGATGGTCATCCTTAATTGATGTTCAACGCTAGTGGTATTTA
Source organism: Phthiracarus laevigatus (assembly GCA_034700185.1). Taxonomy (NCBI): domain Eukaryota; kingdom Metazoa; phylum Arthropoda; class Arachnida; order Sarcoptiformes; family Phthiracaridae; genus Phthiracarus; species Phthiracarus laevigatus. The sequence goes on from JAQIXJ010000622.1 coordinate 29,847, forward strand.
ACAGAGATTCATTGTTCCACAACTACTGATAAAAAAACTGGCAGAAGTTCTTAAAGAACTTGATTTAAGTGAGTACTATTTCAAAAGTATTGGAATTAATCGCCAAAAACTCAACGAAACGGCAAATGATGGCAAAACCGGATTTGTATTAATGATAACATTAACTAGTTCTAATAGTGCTAAAGAATCCTTTAGCCACGTTCGTGTTTTATCGGTAC
>JAQIXJ010000623.1:0-30027 GCA_034700185.1 Phthiracarus laevigatus
CCAATTTTTAAGTCATAACTACTAGTAAAATATCGCTTACATTAACTCAAAAGCTTGCAATTAAGATTATGTTTATTATTATTTTTCTAATGAAACAATATTTTATTGATGTATGCAATGCTTATATAAAATTTGAAACATTTTATGGCAAAAGTTTGTTTTTAAGCTCAACACAAGCTCAATAAGTTCGTTGAATTAAGCTGGAGCTTGAGCTTACAAATTTAAGCTCAAAAGATGCTGAGCTTATAGCTTTAGAATTACACTAAATCTCTTATTTGAGCTTTATCTTGAGCTGGCTCAAGCTAGCTTGACCGAGCTTGAGCTTTCTGCCATCATTATTTATGTCATTTAATTTCATTTTTCTTTTGGTTTTTTTTGATTAAAAATATCTAAAACAATCAAATCAATTTAAATGAAACTCAGAAAAGTTTTTAATTCCTTATACAGTATATACTGATTTGGGTTAAAGTTTTTTAATTCATATATTCTTGTGTCGAAAGTTTTGAATTTATACGTTTTAACGAAAATTTTCTTGTACAATGAATTCCATAAAAGTTTTGAAGTTAAAATTATAAGCTCTTTTGATAAAAGACTTTAAAAAATGCATAATAATTCATTAAACGCTACTACAGAATATACTTTTGTGCTTTAAAACATCATTTATTCATGTCACTAAGTATCTAGACTTAAAATTGTGTTTATAACTCGACTATCCTCAGGCCATAAACAACTTGGCACGTCAGTTCGGTTTTGAATGGAAACGTAGCATTCATACGGTGAAAGAATGAAACATAAAACTTACATATATTCACAGAATTTAGTTTTACCAGATTATTTTCCTATAATTTATTGTACGTTCTAAAATATTTTCATTATACTACAGTAGATAAACCGTCTATATAGGTACAGGTGTGGGAGGAGCTAGCCAGTAGTAACCAGTACTATAGGTTCTTGATGAGTTAACCACTGACCGTTGAGTGGAGTTGCAGGAAGGAGGACTCAGACAAATAGGCTCGACTTAACTATAACTAGAAAGAACTACATATTTAATGGACACTAAAGATTTTACTCACCCTTTATTTTGCCTGAGGCTATTCAATATGTTTCAAATAACAGTAGACCTGGTACAATATCCACTAGTACTGTTTCCGGTTTCCTTACTACAGGCAAAGGTATAGCACGTCAGAGAAAACCGGAAGTCTGATTCTACTGGTCGAGCACTGTTAGAGGATGTGTTTATTGCAAGTGAGAGGAGTAGTTTAACCTATCATGTGCTGTTAGTGGCACTGTTCTAAACATAACCTAAGTTTTGATGCGCTGTTGAAGAGGCGTATAGAAACAAAACAGAAGGGGGGATGAACAGGTTTTTGTATGCAAATATATAGAATTCCGTTAATGTAAAAGTATAGGTAATGTTAAAGTATAGCTAATGTTTAAGTATAGCTAATGTTAAAGTATAGCTAATGTTAAAGTATAGCTAATGTTAAAGTATAGCTAATATTAAAGTATATCTAATGTTGAAGAATAGGGACTTCCGATTGTTTAAGTATGTGAGCCACACTTAACTTTTTGAAAAAATTATACATATTAAACTTGAAGGTGTTTAGAGTTTTTCAACTCACATTTTCATAAGTAAGGATTGTAGATTTAGTGAAACCTTGTTATAGTCATTTTATACAGACGGAGGCGCTTCAAAAATATTTTGGGATGGGATTTTTTAATAAAGGGTGGTGATCTTACAACAGGTGGGTATCAAGTCTTGCGAGAAGTATATTATTGTTTTTGAAACTTTAATCAATGCTCTCCATTGTAGGTTGACTAGACTTGAGATATGTCCTTTGTTTATGATTTAAATTATATTACGCTTTCTGATGCGGGTCCAAATATTTTTATAGAACTGTATGAAAGGTTTAAGCCTTTGATGCGTAAAAACTTGAACATTAAAAAAAGCAGAAGCTAATCCTATCTAGAATTGATAAGAATTTTGTAATTAATATGTTGGGTTTGGATTTTTCTAGTGAGATTATAAATTGAAAAATTTTGAGTGATCTAAAAAAGAGAATGAAGTCTAAACTTATGTTGATAAAATTTAAATCCGTGGGACTTCTATTGAGGTCAAAAGTTGTTCTTTTGAATGCATATGTTTTTGGTGGTGTTAATTTTTTCGGTTTGAGCTGTAGGCCTATGATAATGAATATTTATAATATCCGGAGTGTTTGCAATAATATTTTATGGTCAAAAGTTTTTTTTAATTAAATATGAAGTTTTGGATAGACCAAGGGAATATGATGGGAGCGGTTTACTTGATATATCCCGTTTGCGTTTTATATTTTCAACTATGAGGTTAATTAAATATAAACGTGATAATTTTAAACCTACCTCTAGTCACCGGAACCTGAATTTTGATAGTTGGATTACCTATGTTTTACTAAATGAGAGGGCTAATACACGTTGGAGATGGATAATAAATCTTTATGAGGAATATGGTAGGATTTGGGATTTTCTTGGCCCTAAATTAAGAATACGTGAGGCTTATTTGTATTTAATTGATGCTAAAGAAGAGAGGTTTGTGTATGATTTTTATAGGTCAACTTTGGCTACTAATTTTATAGCTGAATCGTGGTATAGATTGTTACACTGTGCGGTTGATAGTGCAAAGGAAATGTATCGTAAACACAAACGGGATGCTAATGTATGCGGTTTTTGTAGTGGTAATTGTCTGGATGATTTGAATCATTTCTTTATAAGTTGTCCTGTGTTTAACCCCTTTTTTGTGAACTCTAGAGATTTTTTAATCCTTTATAATTTTGATGTTTTTGACATTTTTACATTTTTGGTTACTCGAAGGGATGATAGAGTTAGATTAAACAATGCTTTTAAGTTCGATTGGATCAAATCTATGATTCTTTTTATGAATTGCTATGCTAGACATACTAGATGCGTTAAGACTGCTAAAGATTTTTGGTCGGCCATCTGAGGGAAACCCTTATATATATTAAGTGTTATTTTGGTAAAATATATTCTAATAGCAGTAAAAATGATTTATATCAGGATGTTTTAGACATTGAATTACGTTTAATCAAATAATCGCTTTATAATAAGTGTTAGGTTACTACTTAAGGGAAAGATGGTGTTGACGATGTAGGCAGAAGTTTTTCTCTTTCGTTTTAGTGGAGCTTAACCCTTTATTTACCATCGTAAACCTTAGTCGAGTGCTGTTATTTCTTTCCATTACTATGAGTAAATTATTTGAGTAAAAATGTTAAAAGAAAATTGTAACTGTTACAACTTTGGTTTTGGATTGGCGTCAATTTAAGCTTTGAGGAACTATACTTGATAAATGTTGGATTAGTTACAATAATTAACGGTTAAAATAAAGCCGTGATCCTGGAGAGTGTGGTCACGGACTTTTGAATGATGATGGATTTTTTTGAGTGGGACCTTATAGGTAAACTTCTATGTATACACAGATATGATTAGGTTTTTTACTTTCGCGTTATTTTAGGTTTTTAACAGTATGTTTTTTTTTGTTTTTGTATTTTATTTTAACTTTTACTTTTTATATTTTAAAAGTTTAGAGATATGAATATCTATTTTATTTTATTTTATATACGTGTTTTTGTCATAGCCTGCGGACTTTTTTGTGTTCAGAGTGTTACTGGTATATCCTAACTGACTTAATATTCATCTTATAAGCGTCACAAAAAAATGCATATGCTTCTGATAGTGATTCATTTTATATCATTTTCATGTATTAATTTCATTTTTGTCGAATAAAAGTATTTCACACTGCGTCCACCTCCTCTTTCTATTCCTCGTATTCTTCGTCCTAGTCCTCATCGTTCTCCTCCTCGTCATCCTCCTCGTCATCCTTTTGAGCCAATATGGAAATAAATTTAATATTACAGGATTAATGAATGCTGAGGATCAGAAACAGGCCTACGATTCTATTATTAGAAGTTTTTTATATGCTCTACATGAAGAAAAGAGTTTTAAAAGGAAAACTTTACAAAGATTTAAAAAAGTAGATTAGAATAGTGCAATATATGTTAAACTAGGGAAAGGTAGGATTACTGGAGACGTTTTGACTGAGAGGGGTATCCCACAAAGGGGTTTAATGTCTTGTGAAAAATAAAATTTAGTTTTTGAACCTCTAATTAATTCTCTTCATCGTAAACTATCTAAGCTTGAAATATGTCCTTTGGGTAAAATAGTGTTAGCCTTTGTGGACGATTTGAACTATATTAGGATTTCTGACGCAGGCCCTGGTGTTTTTTTGAACTGTTTGAGAATTATAAGCCGTTGATGGGTATAAATTTGAACACACATAAAAAGAAGAAGCTGATGCTATCGGCTTTAGACAAAAATTTTGTAATTAAGATGTTAGGATTGGAATTTTCAAGTGAAGGTATTAATAGAATAATATGGAGTAGTCTGATAAAACGAATGAAATCTAAACTTAATACTTTGAAATATAATACCGTGGGTCTGCCATTAAAATCGAAGGCCATTTTTTTAAAAGCATGTGTTTTCGGTAATGCTAATTTTTATGTTTTGAGTTGTAGGCCTACAATGCGGGTTGTGAATAGTATTCGAATTCTGAATCATGTTAAAATCTTTTGCATTGTGCAGTTTATAGCGAAAAAAAATGTTTAGAAGACATAGACGAGGTAGCAACATTGTAATTTTTGTATCTTGATTTTTATCGATAATCTTATTCATTTTTTTGTTGATTTCCTTTCTATTAAGTCACTTTTTGTGAATTTTAGGAACTTTCTGGTTCTTTATGAATTTGATATCTCTGATATGTTTGAGTTTGTTGATGACCGAAGATACGATAAAATTAGGTTAACTAACGCAATTAAGTGCGTATGGCTCAAAGATATGATGCTATACAAGAATTGCTGTTGAGGTCGTGAAGGATTTCTTATTTAGTTTTATAAGAGAAACTTTAATTTATATTAGATGTTATTTTTTTAAACTTTGCCTTATAGGGATGCGAATAACTTGTATCGGATTATTTTAAACATTGAAATGAGACTGAAAAGAAAATCGAAATATAATAAGTGTTAATTGTTGGTGTTAGATCGTGTTAGAAATTGATGTTGGAGTAGTTTTTACCTCATTTTGCTCAGTGAGGAGACCTTAACCCTTTCTTGCATCATTAACTCTGGTAAAGTGCGATACCTTAAGACAAGCGATATGTTTTACTTTTTTTGTTATGGAGATTGTCCTCTTGAATTGGCTTCTTGTTATAAGAAGATTGATCTTATCGATGATCTTTATTTTACACTTTTATTACTGTCATGATGGTTCGGGCAAACATGTTTTCATAAACAATGAACAATAAACAATAAACAATGTTTTCAAAAAATCGTCCAACGTTTACATATGCTGGTGCAGCGAAGAGAGGCACAGTGTATGACAATGGAAAAAAATCTCAGCCAAAGTCCGTTAAGAGGGAATTTGTGACTAAATTCATGGAAGCGTCTGAAACTATGAAGAATAAATTGAATAATGTCACTAATGGCTGCTGTGAAACAGTAGCACCGATTTCGACTTTTACGTCACCTTTGGATTATTGTCTGGCTATCAATAATCAACTGAAGAAGGACTGTGTGGTTTCAGTAAATGCGCGGAAAGATCAGAATGCGGTGGTTTTTTTTGACGGAGGAATCGGTAGAGGATCTCTTAGTCACTCAGAATCTTCGGTGGATAATATACGTTAAAATGTAGAGTATACTTTGAGAAAATCATTTCTTGTTTTATTTAAAAATGTGGTACCGATGATATCTTATGATGACCTCAAAGAACTATACAAAAATGAGTTTGATTTTGTTAATGTCCGTCACTCTTTTTATTATGATAATAAAAAACAGGAACAACTATTTTTTGGTCCACATCGCTCAGCTTTGGTGTCATTGAAATCGGGAATTATTAGATCGAAAATTAATACGTTTAAAACGATGGAATTGATGGTGAGGTCTTGGGGTTAACTTAGATATGGATACGAGAAGTAAATGGTTTTAGTGTGGAAATAAGGGTCATATGGCCAGAAGTTGTCCGTCAGCTGTGAAACGTGAGGATACAGCACAAAAAACGTCTTTTAACTTACCTGTTGAGGAACGATATAAAAATACACGTTGTTTTAAATGTCAAGCATATGGTCATATATCTAAAAATTGTAATATGGTATCATGCGTTCCAATCAACACGATAGAGGTTATAGAGCAAACGGTGGATTTTACTTTGGAATATACACGGATGAATGACATGATGGATCGACCAGAGTTTAAAAAATTTATAGATGATTTAGTGATGTCAACGTCACCTCTGACCAGACGGATACTAGTGACCAGACACTTGCTGTACCTACTTCTACGGCTGTGCTTAAAAGAAAGGATAGTATGGATAGCCCTATGAGTTTTTCTGGAGTGGATTTAACGGGGCGAATTACGGAACAGGAATTGGAGGATTTATTGCCTGGATCTGAGGATGATATGGATGACTTGAGTATTGATTTTCTTAGTGATGATAGGGGTGAAAAAGAGAATGTTTTGAAAATCAGTTCTAATGTGGTATCGGATTCTTCAAAAAGAAAATTTAACGATTCGTCTGAAGATAAGACAATAGCTGCTTATATTTTATTAACTACTGTGTCAGATGATAAAGTTAAAGCTATGGATTCGAGAAAAAGTCAGAAACCACAAAAAGTTGTTAAAAAACGGTGTTTATTAAAAGAAAAAGCTGATGATGAGGCGGTTTCGCAGGAGAGAGAATCCAAGAAAGCTAGTTGTAGAGTTGATTTTCATTTTGATGCTACCGTAATGTTTAAATTGGTTATAAAGTTTGGACCGGAAATTAAACGTTGGAAAGCTATGCATAATATTGACGAGTTAAGATTGAAACAATTTGATGATTGTTCAGATTCCGAAAAATTGGCTCTATTTTTGAATGGATTGCATCGTCGAAATGTTACAAAGAAATATCTGTCAGCACTTCAAGATTATGTTGATGAGGATTGCTTACTTTCGGGTAATTTTTTCGATAGGATGTATTCGAGGAGCCGCTTTTTGGAAATGGTTGAAAAGATCTCTGCAAGACATGAAACTAGAGATAAACTTATTCAAAGTTATATAAATGAATATAGAGTAAAGATGTCTACGGTACAAGATCTTATTGCTCAGGTTAGAAATATAGTAGATTTTTTAAGCGTCGTATTTATTGGGGAGTCTACTTTAATGGAGGGTTGTATGTTAAATATAATTAAATGGTTGCAGCAGTATTTAGATAAATATAATTTTACAAAGTCAAAATCATAATAAAAATAGGTTTTTTAAAAGCATACATGAGTGAATTTTTAAATAATATTAGTTTGAAACATGTTATTCGATCGAAGGATATTTTTTGTTTTTGTGAGGCACACTATAGCTATGCCATCGACGGTTTTGATATTATTGTTAATGATGTAAAAAATCTTTCTATTTTTGTACGAAGTGATATTGTTTAAGATGTTATTTCTCTTAACCACTATTTTATTGTTGTTAATTTTATGTTTTTAAATAGGAATTATTGTTTAGTGTCTCTTTATAGAAGGACTAAACAGAATATGTCATTTTATGGTTTTGATGAGTTGGTTAATGTCATACATTCATTGGGATGGGAATATTTAATAAAAGGTGGGGATTTTAATATAGCATTTGTTGATCGTGAGAGAGAGGGTGGTATGAACCTAAATGATTGTACAAGAAGTGAGGAATTTTATAACTTATTTTATAATTTTAATATTATTCGTGTGGAGTCTTTAAGTCAATCTTTTAGTTTTTATTATACAAAAAATGGGGTTTAAATAGGGGCTTAAATCGATCATGTTTTTGTGAGCTCTAATCTCACTAAATATGATTATAAGCTTAAATGGTTGGAAGTTTCGGATAACGCTCTCCAGGAATTCACTTTTTTAGATAATTTTAGAAGTAAATTTTATAAGCCTTTTTCATTTAATAGACTCCTTCTTGAGTCTGATGAGCTTTTACTTCGGGTTAATGGTTTTTTATCGGTTGATGTTAGTCTTTCCGCATACGATAAATATAGTAAATTTAAGGCGGTTTTAAAAAGAGAATCTCTTTATCTTTCGCCTTACAGGGCTCTTGTTGCTAAGGATATTGACTATAGATGTGACATTGAAACCATTAGAATAATTAGGGTTAAGAAACTAGAAAGGTTACATCGGGTATGGTTTAATAGGGATGCAGATATTTTCGGGTTTTTAGATATTAAAAGTTAGACTAAACCGTTGCGAACGGTTAAAATAGAAAAAATTAAAGATAATAAAGGCACTGATTTGAATGATGAGAAAAGTATATCTTGTTATATATGTGACTATTTTCGTATAAAATATAGGAACACTGAAACATGTGATTATAGTGATCTGCTTTTGAGACGTCGAATTAATAAATATGTTAGAAAAATAGATCCAGGTGTAGCTGCAGAAATTGATAAAGATATCACTAGGGAGAAGGTTCTTAAAGCTTTATTGGCGTTAAGAAGTGGTAGAGCCCCGGGACATGATGCCGTTACTAAGGAGATTCTACTGTATTTTTGGTCTATTATCGGGAGTATTGTGGAGGATGTTGTACTCGATATGTTTTGTGGTGTTATTTATCGTTAGAACTACTACAAGTTATTACTTTAATACCAAAGAAACCCAAACCAGAGTGTATAAAACATTATAGGCCAATCGCGGTACAAACAATACTAAATAAAATATATGATAAATTAATTAACATTAGGTTTAAAAGAGCTATGTCTTCGGTTGTGGATAGCTAACAGTTTGCGGGTCTGATAGGTGTTAGTATACAGGATGCGATTGATCAGATTGTATTAATGATCCAGTACGTAAATAAATTTAATATTTTGGGTATAATGAATGCTGAAGACCAGGAACAAGCTAATGATTCTATTTTTAGGAGTTTTTTATATGCTGTCCATGAGGAGATGGGTTTTAGATGTAATACTATACAGAGATTTAGACAGGTAGATGAGTTGAGTGCGATTTGTGTCAAACTTGGAAATGGTAGGATGACTGAAGAAGTTGTGACAGAAAGGGGCATCCCACAAGGGGGTATTATGTCTTGTGAGTAATATATAATAGTATTTGAACCATTAATTAATGCTCTACATTATAAATTATATAAACTAGAAATATGTCCATTGGGTAGAAGAGTGGTAGCTTTTGTACGATTTAAATTATGTTACACTTATTGACGCAGGTCCTGGTATTTTTTTGAAACTTTATGAGAAGTATAAGCCGTTAATGGGAATAAATCTAAATACTCATAAGAAACAAAAGCTGATCTTGTCGGCTATGGATAAAAATTTCGTAATCAAAATGTTAGGGCTGGAATTTTCCAGTCAAGGCATTAGTAGGAAATTATGGAGTAGTTTAATTAAACGTATGAGAGTTAAGCTCAAATATTTAAAATCTAAAACCGTGGGGTTGCCTTTAAGATCGAAGGCCATGTTATTAAACTCTTATGTCTTTGGGATTGTTAATTTTTATGGTTTAAGTTGTAGGCTTACAGTAAAATACGTGGAAAATATACGTAGTCTTTGCAATAATTTTATATGGTCGAAATTTTTTTTAATAAACTATGAAACTTCAGCTAGACCGAGGGGGTATGGTGGGATTGGTCTCCTAGATATCACTCGCTTAAGCCATGTGTTTTCAACTATGCGGTTAATTAAATATAAGCGTGATAGTTTTGTGCCCCCTTCTAGGCATGGTATTTTAGATTTTAATGAATGGATAGATAATATTTTGCGTTATGAGTGTCATAATACCCATTGGCGTTGGATAATAAGCCTGTACGAGGAATACGGTAGAGTTTGGGACTTTTTTGGCCCTGAACTAAGAATAAGTGATGTTTATATGTATTTGGTTGAAGCAAAGGTGGATAAAATTACGTATGACTTATATAAATCTACTTTAGCGTCGAGTTTTAGAGCCGAGTCCTGGTATAGGCTTTTACATTGTGCGGTATATAGCGTAAAAGAAATGTTTAGGAGGCATAAAAGGGATGGCAACATATGAAGCTAATGTAATCTTAATTGTATCGATAATTAGAGTCATTTTTTTATTGATTGCCCTTCAATTAGGCTACTTTTAATAAATTTTAGGGATTTCCTGCTTCTCTATGGCTTTGACATTTCAGGTGTATTTGAGTTTGTCGATAGTCGGAGAGATGATAGGGTTAGGATAACTAACGCTTTTAAGTGCGTGCGGCTTAAAGCTATAATGCATTACAAGAATTGTTACTCTAATCAGAGAAAGTGCGATGAGGTTGCGAAAGACTTTTTATTTAGTTTTTAAGTGAAACTTTAATTTATATTAGATGCTATTTTATTAAGCTCGGTTCTAACAGGGAAGGGAATAATTTATATAGAGAAATTTTAGATATTGAAGTTAGACTGATAAGAAAAACTAAATATAATAAGTGTTAATAGTTGGTGTTAGATGGTGTTAGAAATAGATGTTGGATTTGTTTTTCCGCTTTCGATCAGTGAGGAAATCTTAACCCTTTTCTTGCATCATTGACTTCTGTTAAGTGTTATACCGTAATACGACAGTTTTTTATAATGGAAAGTGTCCTTTTTAATTGGTTTTTTGTAATAAGAAAATTGATTTTAGCGATGATTTTTATCCTACACATTTATATTCGTTACGGTGGTTGGGGAAAACTAGTTAGAAGAGACTTAAAATTGTTTCGTTTTTGGCCTGGGTTTGGAATGAATGTGTGCTATTGGGGAATTTATTCGGTCAATATTGGTCTCTTGGTTTTGGTCAATGATCTGGACGTGACGGAGATCCTGGAGAGTCTGATCTCAGACTTAGAAATGATTTTAGATTTTTTGGAATGGGATTTGATTATTAAAATTATGTGGATTAACAGGTTTTTCTTTTTAATTGTTTTTATGGCTTTGTTTTCTTATTGTGTGTTTTCTTTTTAATTAGAAATGAGATTTTATTTTATCTTAACTCTTGGTTTTAAAAGTAGGTTAAACAATTTTTTAGCTTTATAGATATATGTTATTATTATTTTAATGTTGCTCTAAAGTCTGTTTTTGTCATGGCCTGCGATCGTAACGTGCGCAGTGTGTCAACCTGCAATTCGTATTATTATATAATGGTTTGATTAGTTTAAACGATGATTGAATGGATCATCTAATCTTTCATTTTCATGTATTTATATATTATCAAATAAAAGTATTACACACCTCGTCCTCCTCGTCCCCCTCGTCCTCCTCGTCCTCTTCGTCCTCGTCCTCGTCCTCGTCCTCGTCCTCGTCCTCGTCCTCGTCCTCGTCCTCGTCCTCGTCCTCGTCCTCGTCCTCCTTGTTCTCGTGCCTTATTTTGGTGGGCTTTATTATTGGTGTCACCATCGATTACCTCTTCTGTGGCTCTTGTGGTCACCTTGGTACAACAGTTGGTTTCTGTTTTGGATTATTCGTCTTTATATACTGGATAGAATCGAGTATACGCAAACGCAAAAAAGATCGTCGCGATGCTGATGATTGGGATGGTTATGTCATCTTTAATCCTTACTCGACTTTGGTTTAATTTAAATTATTTTGTTTAATTGTATAATTAAAATATTATTTATCGCTAACATTGTCTTATTTTAATAGATTTTAATGATTTGTAAATTGAGCAAATGGTTTGTAAACTATCGCGAATTATGCTATATTTGGATGGATAGTTATTTTGATAATCAAGGTAATTCTAAAATTTTGTTAGGTTAAATTATTTTAGATTTAGATTAACGTCAGATATTTCGGTTTATATAAATTAGTTTGGGTTGGGTTAGGTTAGGTTAGGTTATGTTTGGATACGTTAAATTACGTTGAGTTAGATAGTTTTGTTTTATAATTTTCTAAATTTTATTTACGAATTACTGGCGAACCAGGAAATTGTCGAAGTTTCTTAAACTTGAGTCTGTCAAAGAAAGTACCATATATGTAGACTAATTTAAGAACAAAATTTAAAAAACAATTCAATAAAGAATTAACACTTTTTTGAACCTTTTTTGCTTTAATTTCAGCTATTGTATTTCACATGTCTTTCTGTCGTTCTGACTAATCTTCATAATGTTCTTATCTGACAAATTAGGGTCAAAACTGAGTTTAAACTGATTGAAAATTTGCTTTAATAGAGGCATATTAGGGCTTAAATTGGGCAAAAATGTCTAAAAATGGGGAAAAATTGGGTCAAAAGTTGGTCAAAGTTGTCATAAATTGGGTCAAAAATGACTAAATATGGGGTAACATTGGTCAAATCTGAAACAAAATAGGGTCACAAATGATTAATATCTGGGCAAATATGAGTAAATTTTGGTGTCGCAAGTCTAAATAATTAAACTAAAACAACACGGGCATAATTGTGTCTATAAGGAAAGTTTTGATGAATAAAAATATCCTAAACACTAACTGAAATACTATATGTAACAATGTTTTAAAGTACATAAAAATATTTAGCGCAATAATATTAAATAAACGTTTTGTTTGTTATCAAATAAAATTATAAAAATGTTCGCAACATTAGAATTATAATCAAGGTGATCACTTTATTATGTTCGCTCTAGTTTTTGTTTAATGTTTAATATAAATTTTTCAATTTTTTGCTCACTTTCTTGGAGAGAGATAGAGCTTATTGACTTGACAATGTCTGTTTTGTTCCTGATAAGACTAATGAAACCGAGCTTTATATGAATATGTAGTTCTTGTTTATTATATACTGGGAATTAACAAAGAAATTTTAGACTCAGAACTTAAAAATTAAGAAAAGTTTTGGGCAAAAATGTCACAAAACTGTTATAAAATGTTTCATTACTTTAGTTTAATGAAACATTTTTTATATTAAACATTGTGTGATAGATAAGGTTGGGTTGTTTATTAGTGCTATGTTAAACGATGCGTTTTGCAATAGTTAAAGTACGTGCCCTGTTTACAAAAGTCACAACCCATTTGAGTGGTATGCGTTAACTTTGGAGTTGACGGTATTTCCGATATTCAAACTGTTAACCCTTAATTTTGTTATTTATAAATATGTTTCACTGTATGCAACTTTATTTCATTGCATTATTGGAAACACTTTAGTTTAGTGTATCGAGTACTTGTAGTAAAGTATCTTACATAAGAAATTTTTTAATTTTGGCTCAACTCTTCGTTTATTATTGTTTTTTGTACTGAATCGAAATTTTTAAATATCAAATCGAAATAGCTTTAATATTTATCATTATTTATTGTGACGTTTCAAAGCACTTAAATATAATCTTTTCTATTTAACAATTAATGAACCGTAAGTTACCGTATATAAGGTCAATGAAGATAAAATTTATCATTCTATAAAGACGATGCACTTGATATTTCTATTGGCAATTTAATCAGTTTTTTTATGAACAATTACTGTATAATTGGATTATTATTATTAACTTAGAAAAATTATTTCCTGCAATGTTTCCTTTAATTAAATTGTTGTTTGTATTTCTAGCTATATATGAGATACAATGTAGTGAATTTGAAGTACACCGCAATGAATTATCTGAGTCGGCTAAATCTTACGCATTCAACGTGACTAACGATTCAGTTCTTCGCAACGGAAGCGATAGTTATTCAGCTAAAATGTTGTCCGATGCTTTTGACGAGTTATATGGCGAAAAATGGTTGTGTTTTATTGGCACTAAAGGTTAAGTTTTAGATTAGACTAGTAAGAAACCTGCTTCGCTTATTAGATTATTGCTATTATAGCACGTATTGTGTTTTATTTTATTTATTGTTGCATATACTCGTTTTACTTGTATATTGTTATATTGTTGAGTATCAAACATTTCTTCCGCTACACAATAATACTTATTATAAATCAAAAACCTTTTTAGTTATTGTTAGATAGTATTCGTAAAAATATCGGATATTAGTATTGTTACAAGAAGGAGAAGTGACGGAGAGAAAGAGAGTGACATCATTCTTTTGTATATTATACGGATAACTAAAATTTATTATATTTCACTGATTAAATGCCTATTTAAGCTACTGTTAGAAAACTAAAGCTAAAATTATTTTTTAATTTCTTTAGTAATTTTTTTATAATCTAAAATCTTTCTTAAAATCTGTGGTACGTTTAATATTAATTAGCCTTATATATTCATAATACTGCGCAGGAATCGATAGTGTAATATCACAGTTAGATATTGTGCCGAATACTCTACTTTGGTTTTCACGCGACACAACTCATATTGTGCTGTTCAAAACACAACTAACTCGTCAGGAAGTACTATCCATTCTAGTTATTACAAAACATAAATTCTTAAACCTATTTTCTAATTTAGTTAACGTTTACCGATATAATCCGTAAAGCAAATACAAATTTTAGCGTGACGTTTCAGTTTTCCGAGTTAGAAGCAAACAACTCGATCAATGAAATAATTCCGTTAATCCGGCAATCATTAGCTCAAAATTTTAGCGCATTTAATTGCGATGCAACCGTTATGTATAACTGGCGAAACAAGGACTCTTGCTATCGGCAAATAGCGTTCGATGTCTACAATAGACTGTCCGATCGATTCGCAAAAAAGTATTGGAAAGTAGTGGTCGAAGTGGTTAATTTTGGTTCAGCGTACAGCACCACTCAGGGTTGGGTTAATATTTATCAGGTGATTGTAGCGGATTTAATAGAAATTATTATTTGGGAATATTGACCCCCAAAAACATAGTACATTGCATTCGATTTAATTGTTAATAAACTCTAAAAATTTTGGGAGAACTTTTGTTAACATATGTTAAACAGTTTATTCCGTTCATTCTAATGAATAGCTAGAATTCAAATTTATTAAATATAAATTGTCCAAATAATGTGTATTCAATATAAATTTTATTTACTAATAAAACTGTACAATTATATAAATATCAATATTATTTATATGATTTATAGCTTAACTATTTGAAGTTTGGCAAAAAGAAAGATGTACCTACTTAATTTATTTTAACTGTAATTATTAATTTAAGTATTTAATTATTTATTAGAAAATTTTAGTGGTAATTAATAGAGAGTAAAATAAGCATTTATAGTAGCGTTGTTTTAATATGCAGTTTTAGATTGCAACTGCCTTTTACTTTTGATATTTATTTTGTTTTAAACTGTATTTAAAACTTCTGGTAGCATATAGATTATCACACTGATTGTGGATCTCAGTTATGATTCCATCACATTTTACAGAATGTAAGCGTTGAGCTGTTGTATACCCTAATACCGCTCGTATAAATAGCGCTCAAATGTGTTTATTTAAAATAAATCGCAAAGCATACGCTAGTCTTAAGGTGTTTAAAAAATTAAAATATAATTACTCAAATAATCTTTATTAACTTAAATACAAACAAACATTAATCATTTTATGAGCAAATATTAATAAGAGTTCACCCAATCTTTTTAAACGCAATAATCATCAGCCTATTCATTCGGAATTCAAACGCAGCGAACTGATTGCCATAAAACGACAACTCATACTCATACGTTTCGCTGCCCACATATAGTGACCACTGCGTGGCCGACATCCTAGTTGATATATCAACCAATATTTTATCGGCCAAATCATTAACGCTGGTCGCATTAACCAGCATTGTTTTCGTAGTCTCAATAATGGTTTGCGTATCGTTTGTGGCCAGTGTGGTGGTTTGCCACGTCACTTTTGGTGTGGCATTTTTCGCATTGCTAAGCACTGCGTTCAAATCTAACTAAAAAATATTTAATTGCTTAACAATTATCGCTTACGCTGTAACCAAAGATTATTTTAATACCTTTGCCGGCATAAATTGCTTGTATAGAAGAACCTGCACAGTCTTGTAGGCATACATGATTACGGTGTTGGGTTCGGCGGTATAGCTCGCCATGAACCCTATGGGTCCAACAGTCGCCATCCAATTTCCCCCGTAACTGGTCATAAATGTGTTCGATAATGATTTTGCCATCATATCATTTGTTTTATTCGTGGCTAATTGTTGCACAATGGTGTCAATTGCGGTCCATTTCATAATTTGCGTTAATTCGTTCACGTGTACGGTTACTTCACTGATATCCCACGTGACCTCACTTTTAACTGTACTTATCAGTGTTACAGTAATCGATAGAAGTATAATTATATTCATTATTGAATAATTTGTGCGGCGTTTATTAATTTCGTAAGTTATTTTGAAGTTTTTTAATTTATTTGATGCTTATATACTAGATTATATATTTCGTAATTATTTGCTAATCTTGTTGACCGTTTTATTGAATTATTAGTAGATTATTTTACGCTATTGATTCGTGAGAACAAGAGCCAAATATATCTCTGCCGCTTTCCCTATCACTCCTCACTTAAAATTTATAATCGATGAAATGAATGGTAAAGTTAATGCAAATATGGAATGTTTATTATTTTACTAAGCAAATGATGTATTTAAGTGAAAATAATCCGTTATATTTTTATTGATTATCTTGTTTCTATTAGTTTAATTTACGTTATTAAGCAGATGACATAATTAGCGATAATTGTATGTTTCAAATGTATAATTCCCATTCGATTTTGCAATATTAGATTAAAATTGTTGTGCTCAATAATAATCACCTAAAATACACTGCGAAATTGAAAGTTAGTACAGTATTAGAAAAGTTTTATTGAAGACAGTGGTGTTTATTTTACATTATATTTCAAATTAAAAATCTTACAGGTTTTGCAATTTTTGAAAACAAAAGCCCAAACTGCCCGACTAACGTTGGGGAGCCCGTCATGCAATTTTTATTTTTAATGCAATCTATTATTTATTGCTTAAAAATAAACATTTATAAAAATATTGTTTTAAATATTGAACGTCTATAAAAAACTTTATTTCTATATATGCAAAAAATTATTAATGACATTCACTGCTAAAAATTATAAAATCACTAGTAAATCTTCTGTGTTGAATTTAAACATTTAGAAGATAAGAACATTAGGCATGCAGACGGATAAGAACAAGGAAGAAGATTTCTCTTTTTAGTTCTGCATTTAAAATTAAATCTCTGGTCTTAATAAGTATTATATGAACTTGATATTGAAACGAGTTAATTGAGTGGTCATTCAAGTATTATTGATAACCATATATTATGTAAAGGTTTTAATCAGAAATTAAATTCATAAAAGTGGTTTTCGGTTAAAATCACTCGTAAACCAGTTTCTATCTGAAACATATCGCTTCCTAAATTAATGGAAAAGTATTTAAAGTGCACAACCCTTTAATAGAGATTAAATGAATATTTAGTATTTCACAAAAATGAGACAACAATTTTTGTTCGCAATTATAACTTTACTCATCTCCGGTAACAACGCACAAAATCTTACTTGTGATGACAACGAACGCGATCTATTAGATCTTAACGTGCAGCGATTATCTCTATATGGCGCGTCCGATCGCCGCTATCCCACCAACAACGACGAACTGAAAACATTTTGCAAGTATAATCAATTTCTTAGTTATTATTTCAAAGATGTTACCTCAAAATCTAATACCCAACTAATTCAGCTCTTTTTGACCATTACTAAAGAGACAATATTTTAATAAATGACCGAATTAAAGAGTACAAAGAAAAATGTCTGGAGGGTTTAGCCAAAGAAATAATCACGTTATCAACGTATGCGACTGATAGGGAAACGGCCACCATATGCGAGTCGCAAAGAAAATCGAAGGAGTTTATTGGGTTTGGTTTGTGCGGTAATGCTGCGAAGAGTGGCACAACAAAATGCTGGAATGATCTGGTTTATAACATGGAAGGCGTTCGTGTATTCAATGGTATCGGTTTAAAACTGCCACTTATATGCTGGTGAGTATATTTAATACATTAATTATTATGTGCAGATTTAAGGTACTTTTGGCTGTAATTTATTATAAGGTGAGTATTATTGCAAACAAGTTTCAACAATAGAACCGCGCGCTTATAAAATATTTTGAGTTTACAAAGTTTTCTGAACTATTAAAATTGGTTAATTGAAACAGTAAAATGTATGGATCCTATAAATGTTTAGTATGGCGCCTTTGGCGCGAAACGAAGGGCGCTCGATGCGCGCCCACCTAAAGGTAGGCTAACCTAAATTAATACATTTAATATTTGCTTTAATTTTAAATAACTTCAATTCACATTACAACTATTAAATGTTTTATTAAAACTTAATATTGGGTTCCTAAATGGTTGTTTCAATATTAATTCAAAGTCTAATTATACAATAATTAATCCTTAAATAAAGTAAACTCATAAGAATAAAAAATATATGCGCAAAAATTTAGATTTATTGTTGCTGTATTTTATTTTTGTTAATTTAGCAAATAATACATTTCCAATTATATCAAAAAAATATTGTTTTAACAGCGATTGTTTTTAAATAAATAATAAGAAATTATGTTATTGTTGCCGCGGCCAGTTTGATCTCGTGACATATTTCCAAAAAATTATAAAAATCTTAATAAGCCTAGTTTATAACTTCTCTTTATTATCATATTTTAAGAGTCCTAACTTGCGTTATTCCCATCCAACCTGCAGACATTGTCAATTCATCATCGTCACCAAAAATGATAGTGGAACTGTTAATTTTATTGAGTTCATTCCGAATTTCAATCTAGTCTAGTAATAATAACCTTATTTTTACCAGCAATTACTATGTATTCAAATCATGCACTTTGGATGCTTACGATGATAATCGTCGAGAGTGTACGCAGTCTAGAATCGACGGACTCGATCAGTTGCTCGATAAGTTCGCGATCGACACACTCGATACGCTTTGCGGCGACTATGTGTACGAAAGCGATAAATGCGACAAAATTATTGGTCTCACGCCTAAACCAGAACTGAAAGTGATCAAGAAATCGCCTATTCTACCACTAATTGATATATTAAGCAGTATTAATGAAAATTAGTTTAAATTAATTTATATTCGCCAGCATTATTAAATTAGAAATTACGTATTTCTTGATTCATAAGCTTTATCTCATATTTCAAATATCTATATGAAAAATAACGAATAATATAATTTACAAATTAATAATGAATCTTTCAATGATTTGCGTTACAAAAGTTTAAACGCCATTTGACACAAAAAATACAAATTTAAACTTTGATCACAACTATTACGTTAATGTATAGTGCTTTGAAAATCGTTAATTAACGATTCAGTTTTTCGATTAAGAGAATTACTAAATTCGAACTTTATATAACTTGATATTATTCATTGTAGATCTTTAATTCACTTAAAAAATTTTAACGATTCTAACAATTTTAAATATATCTAACGATTTCAAGGAATTTAGCTTAAAATCTACTAAAAATTATATGAATTAATAAGTTGGAACAAAAATATTCTCATTTAAAATTTCCTAAACGTTTTCGATGAAGGTTCTGGATTAATTTATTTAGAATAAGTGAATTCTGAAAACGAATCATTAGTTTCTGTATCTAAAGATTTCATTTTAATGTAATTTTTTCATAACAGTATGGGTTTAAATGAAATATTTTAGGGTTTAAATAATTTTTAATTAGGCTATAAATCCTTTTTAAATTTATTTAAAATTTCTAACGATTTTGGAACTTTTTTCTAACGATTAACAAACGATTTTGAACTAGTTTTTCTAACGATTTTCAAAGCCCTAATTATGTACTCTAACATTTTCTTATTTTAATGAACTAAAAAACAGAAAATCAATATTTATATTTAGATTTTTAAAATAAAATTAGATCAATATAAAAATGTTTTATTAAAAATATTTGTCAATAATTTAAAAGTCAAAATGAGTTTTTGTTTGCATTAAAGTTTGAAGTTGCAATAAAAAAGGTAAGGCAAATAAGGAACAATAAGGTAATAACGAAGAAAAACAATTAAACCCAAAAAAATAAAATACTTTGGCTGATTCTTGTGATTAAAATGAATCAAAAGTAATTAATTATTGCTTGTCGTAAATAATAACGGTTGAGACAGTTATTTATATAAATGAACATTACTGTAATAATTATTCATTTTTTATTTTTAATTTTTAATTTTATAAAAATTGAATCACTAATTCATACTTCTTCGTAATGATATTAATTTAAATCGATAAATGACTCGAAAGATTTTGCTAAAGAATAGCTTAAAACCGATATAATGCGTAATCCAAACGGTTTAATAGACACCACGCAATTACTGCCGCAAAATTATATCATTAAGAATGCTGGCGATCATTTCTACAAAATCGGTTTATCCGATTGGCCGATAATAACGAAGGAAAGAAGCAAAATATTTGCATATTCAATCGTAACCAACGTATTACTGGTCACAATATTAATCCGAAGTATGGCATCGATTATTATAAAACCGAACAGTACGCCAATATTTATAATGCTCGGCGATTCGTTTTATTTCTTAAATTTCCAATACCACGGTAATATAGCGGCGCTACTATTTTACTCGTTTTCGTTGATTTGTAAGGCTATTCACAAGATGAAACCATACCCGCCATACTTGAAAGTGTTCCGTATGATGTCAGGCCATATTGCACCAAAAACCATTGGAATCACTGGAAAACCCGAACTATTATTATTACTAAAAAAGACTAGACTCATTTTTAGTTTTATTGATTTCAATTTAGATGTCGTTACTCCACTTTCAGGGCTATTGTTTGGCTTTGTTCCGCTATATTTTAACTGCGATCTTATCCAATTGCTACTATTTGTGATTCCGTGGACAATTTTGCTCACATACGTGGCCACCTATACGTGTGCCGTTATAATGTGGCAATTAAGTTATTTTTACGTGATATGCTGCTATCTTAAGATAAAGATTAAATGCGCAAATGAACGGATTAATGTGAAAAATATTTCGTTCAATAATCGCATTTATTCGTTGGGCAAAATTTTCCATCGGTTGAATGGGATTCACTTTGAAATAGATGACTACAATAATACGTTTTGGTCATTGTTCGCGTTTTGGTTTTACGTTTATTTTTCACTACTCGTTACGTTATTTTTATACATTATAGTTTTCGGAAATATGAATCTAACCAGTCGTTACGTGATGGTGAATGGTGTAGCGATTTTTAGTTTAAGCTTAATTGGTTTTATGCGAACTGCGTCGTCCATATCGCACGAATCCAATAAATCATATAAATTAGTGATTAAATTACATAATAATTTGTTAGAATCGAAAATGTCAACATTAATGTGTTTAAAGGTTAGAAACGAATAATGACTATGCCATTGTACTTAATTTTGGTGACATAGCAGGTATTGAATAGAGATCAAGCAGATAGAAATAGTATCCGAATTAGAAAATAATTTAAAATGGATTAGTAGGGCAGATGATTCATATAATATAATTTTGTAAGGACAATATAGTATATTAAGTTCGAAATGTAAGTGTATTCTATATATTTGTTCAAACTTAAAATAATTTTTGATTAATTAAATTCCATAAACTGTAAATAATTTTTTATTAATTATTTCCGTGAAGCTTCATCTATGAATATTATTTTTTATGGTCGGAAAATCTATGCGTTATTCCATTGATTTATACAACTTGCTTAAAGAAAATTTTTCAACATTAATCTTTAATTTTTTTAGTTACTGTCATTTATCGAAAAAATTGGAAAGAAAAATATTGGATTCTACTGCTGGAAATTATTTATAATCGATTATTTTAGATTTTATGAAGTAAAAGCTGTTGAAAAGCTATTGTGTGTTTTTTAATTCTCATAGATTTTTAAAATTTTTTTAATAGATTATTGCACTTGTGGGCATTATTTATATAAAATTAATTGCAATTTCAACTTCAATTACATAAATAAAATTTATTCATCGTTATTCGGTAAATTTGGCTGCAAAACATTACATTCATTTTAAGTGAATATTTGTTAAAAAGTCGAAAAATAATTGTAACTCTAATCATTGGACAATTTTATTTTGTAAATTAAGTTATTAGATATTTTTAAAATTAATTTTTGAATAAAAATATGAAATTTAAAGATACTATACTATTATAAATGATTACCCAATGGGTTTGGTTTGGTTTGATTACAATATTTCAAAATGGGTTGTTTCGAATTGGTTAGATTTGGTTTAATGGAAAACTATTTAACCAATTTTAAACAAATCAGTTTTACTTAATTTCATAAAAAAAATATTTTTAACTATAAAATTAGAAAGAATTTAGAAAATATTTTTAAATAAATTCAATTTACGTAATTTTACAAGAAAATTATGGCAACTAAATCGAGAAAAATTCTATTTTTTGTTTAACTTCTAGAAAACTATCATTTAACTTCTAAAAATTTATTGTATTTAATTTGGTGGATTCGGTTTTCTGTTTATACTAAAATGTTTTGGTTTGGTAAGTCAAAGCAATAGCATAAAGGGATAAATAATTGCGATGTGCTGATGGGGTTGTTTATGTATCGGTTTTCAATTATGTGTTAACTTTTATAACTTACAGAATAAAATAGAATTTAAATTACTATATATAAATATACAATTTTAATTCTTTTTTGTTTTTTAGTATATGATGCTTAAATGCAACTTTTTTAATAGTTTTGTAGAATATTCTTGGTATAGAAATGTTCTAAAAATGACACAAACAATAGAATATGAATAGAATGGAAACAAAAAATATTATAAAAGAATAGAATGGGAATAGAAATATATATTGATTTTATAAAGTAGAATAGGAATAGAATATAATTAGAAAATTCAGTATATATACACTACTTTTTACTATTTTATTTCCCAAAATTATTTCTAATTAGATGGAATTTATTTTGAAATCCACAGAGATTTAAAACTCATCCAATATTTCCCTTCACAAAATTTATGTACAACATTTTTGATAAAAAAATTAAAATAGCTTTGCCGGAACAGCTAGCAATTATCTATTTGATTATACGAGCTGTTGTATGAGTATGAGTGGGACGTTAGTTGTATCGATCCATTCGGTACACGCTCAGGCATACTCGACGCACGAACTCGACCTCCAATGTTCTTAATAAAACTAATTGAGTTTTTGCGCTCATCAAATTTTTGCGGATCGGTAGTAGTAGTTTCATATTGAAATATTGATTGATATCTGCTACTGTCATAATATGGTTGTATTTCGTTGGTTTGGGAATTGTTTGCCCGAAATCTAACCACACGTTTCCAGTACGATTGAACCGAGAATTTCCACCTCTGTATTCGATCTATGGGTTAATAGATTTTTATGATACACGCCGGCATATACATATATATAATAGAAATCGGAAAGTTGTCAGACAACACAATGTAGGAACAGTGAATATAGGCTTCACTTTTATCCTTTTCGTAATGAAACACTTTTTTAAATTGACGTTTTCCTGAATTGAACTTTAACTTAAACTATGTTACGTACATGCAATTTAAAAACAGAAAGAATAAAAAATTTTAAAAAAATCGATGAAAAGTATTTTATAAAAATATTTAAAATATTTAAAGATAATCTATCTGCGATATATTAATAATATGTTGTAAATTTAATTACAGCGATAAATTAGTTGGACAAAATGCATTATAAAGTACGTACCTCTCACTATTTTCCAGTGACTCATTTTTAAAATTAACGGCAATAATTCGCGTTTATTCTCGCACAAAGTAAACATTCGACTGGCAAGATATTACACAAAAAGAGACAAAAAAAGAAGTTAGAATGTATATATTTTTAAAAAATATTTAAATAAATATTTCACAAAAAAAACTTACATAACGCTTAATGGTAGATGTGTTCGCATCAATGATGCTACGCAACCATAAAAATACAATTGAAATTAATTTTCAGATAAACATTAAGTGAGAGGTACGCCGTGTCATGTACCGAAAACAAATATATAGAAGTTTAACGTATTCTTTAATAGTTAAATAGTTACGGCTATAATTGAAAGCTTATAAATAATGATACGTATTAGTATAATAATGAAAAAGAGAGTATGACTGTTGATGCAAGATTTACAGAACTGTAATCGCGTAACAGAAATCCGATCGTAAATTATAATTAAATTAAATTAAATCCCGATTAGACACAAAATAATTAAAAGCTTATTTTTCCTACCAAATAAATAGGACAACCAAATAATTAATCTTTTCTATTAAAGCAAAAGTTGTTTTAGTTCATTATTTATTCTTCTCATAAAGGATTATTAATTTATTTTTGGCACGCTTTCTCAATATTTATTCTTGATAATTAGGGTATAGAAAAATTACCCTTATGTTTTAGATTTATCGAATTTTAATGCCAATAATTTTAATGCCAGTAAAGATAATCTACTTTAATTAAATAATGAAACATTTGCTAAGAAATTCTTTTTCTAAAAATGTAAACGCATGAAATTATTTTTGCAATTTTAAAGCGCATTACTAAAATTTATCGATTTTTGGTTTTGCAAAAGTTTAAAAATTACGAAATAAATGAAATCGATATTTGGTTTAACTTTCTTCATAATTACTGAGAATCCGCTTTTATTTAAAATATTAAATTGCATAATTATTTGCAATTTTGAATGTTAAGGTTGAAAGTTATTTTAATTTCGCTCAAATTATTTCAGACAAAAAATAGAGACTGATCCGATACAAACTTCATTTAAACAGATATATCCTATATTAATTGTCTATAAGGTTTTATCAACTTTCCATTAAAAACATTTTATTAAAGTTTGTAACAATAGATTTGTTAATAAAAGGTTCATGGATTAGTGTAAAAATGAATAAATCTTTTAATATAAAAATGATTTATAATATTTCATGGTTTAAATCAGTTAACATAAAAAAATATGTACTAATTATAGATATAATATGGCTTAAATATATACTTTTTTAATCACGATAGTATTTCACTATTTTCGGAAAATACAAATTTTATAGTAACTCGTTAGAGCCTCATAATTACATAAATCGATGTGTCAGTTCAGTTAAATGGTTTTTACTTGAATTAGTAAAATTTCAAAACATTTAATTCAGTAACACACTGCGTGACTAACTAACAAAATGAATGCAATTAACTTAAATTTTCCATTTATTTTTGAAATTTTGCGATATTTTTTTGTTGTCAATACAAATTAATTTAGGCCACTAGGGTTTTTTGAAGGTCTAACAAATCCTATAAAAGAGAAAATGAACTTGAAAAGCGCATTGTCATTTTTGGTTTAATTTTTAATGTGAGTAACAATAATTTTTCTCCCTTTCTATACATCAGCTGACCATTTATTGCTGAAGATCGGCTGATAATTTTAATTTTTGAAATATTTATTAAAACCCTACCCCTCAATTTAAATCAAGCTGAAAATATGAGTTTCCTGAATGAATTAATAAACTTGAAAATACTGGAAATATCTTAATCTTAGATATCAATAGGGGTTGAAAATTTTTCATTAACATTATAAGGGCACCTACTGAACGTTCACTGACTCAAAACCTATATCAATGGATTAAGCTTGAAGAGTGGCGCGAAAGTGAGGGAGTTTCGAGGTGGCGGGCACCTACTTAATCTGGAGGTCATTAATAAATTCAGCAAACCCTTCAACACCTATAACAATCAACTCAGCTCAAACAACGGAGTAAAATGAGGGTCAATCAAGAAAAAAACAGGGGGTTCGAGTTTTGGGGGCTCCCAAAAAATGGAATGGAAAAACTGTATAAGCGCCCTTTCTGTACATACAACCCAGCAACACCAAGCAACCTAGCAATATCAATGCTTTCAGATCGAAGAGAAGAGTACAAGTTAATGGGTTTCGAGATGGCCGACACCCCTAATTCAGGAGGGATTTAAATTGATCTTCGACTCATAGTATTCAACTTAGCTCAAAAAACGGAGTTAATTGAGGTGTCATTTGAGAAGCTGGGTACAACCCTAATGGAAAATAGTTCGGTCCGGAATGATTAGGTGGGTTCGATTCTGGTTCAGAATAGTTTGGGAAGGCACCGGATGTTCGTTTGTTCCGGGTATTTTAAGTGATTATCCGGGATGGTTCGAGTGTTGTCTGGTATAAGTCGGGTGGCGTTCGACATCAGTCGGGTGGTTTAGTATTAATCTGGTTGGTTGAGGATCAGTCAGGTTGGGTTAGGGATAAGATCGTGGGAACGAGATCACTTGGGTGGGGCTCGGTATCAGTCTGGTAGGGTTTAGGATCAGTCAGGAGGGTTTTGGAATAAGTCGGGCGGGAACGTGATCAGTTACGTGGTGTTCGTGATCAGTCGGGTTGAGTAAGATTAGTGTGTTCAATTTACTGTGTTAAGATACTTAGAAATATTTGTTACCAACCGCATCCCAGCAACTGTTAAGATCTTAGTATACAACCCGGCTTTGTTAACCATCTAAGCGGCACATACACCGAGGTGTATTCAACTCCGAAGATTCACTGTAATTTTGCCATCTGCGCTCTAGGTTAACGTACTGGCTGTAACATTTGTCTGGGAAACAGGATATAATTGTCTTTTATCTTATGGTTCGAGTTGTAAAGTGTACGAGAAGGGCCGAGATCGAGTCGGGTTGAGTTCGGTCAAGTAGAATTAAGTTTGCGAACATGAACATGTTGGAATCCGCTGAAAACGGGCTAATTTCGAGTAAATAAATAAAAACATTAATTTTGGATTAACAATCATTAATCCATTAATTTGTGTTTTTTGCAATTTAAAGCCAGCTCAAGATAAAGCTCAAATAAAAGATGTTATGTAATATGAAAGCTCAAAGCTCGCCATTTTTTGAGCTTAGATTTGTAAGCTCAAGCTCAAATTTTACCTAACAAGCTTCTTGAGCTTATGTTATTAATTAATAGACACAATACCACAAAATGTTTTAAATGCCATATTAGTATCACATACTTCAATTAAATAATTTTGCTTTTGAAAAAACTTTTAAAATTATAGAAAACATAAGCTAAATTGCAATTTGTTGAGTTAAAGTAAGTTAGATTTCACTATACGATAGTGATTTTCAAAATTTTTAAGCTCACAGCCAAGCTCAAGTCCATTCACAAAAAAGAAAGCCCAAGCTCAAAAGTACATTTTATTTTTGAAGCTTAGCTCAATTTTTCCCAGTTTTGAGCTTATGCTCAGCATGTTTAAGCTCAAGCTCTGGAAAAATGAGTTTTCTTTATAATATTCAAGTAAATCAACTTGTTTTGTTTTATTAAAATTTATTTAAGGTAAGTTCCTTTACCATATATCCTTGACTAATTATTTTAAGATAAGAATTTACTGCATTAATTAAGAAATTTTTTCAATAAAATGACGGTATAAATAATTTACATTATTATCTCATGTTTGTCTAAAAGGAAAAATTTAATTTTAAAAATATTTTAATGATTGCAGCAGTAATCACAACATTTATTTAAGCATTAAGCTATGATTATTTAAATAATGGCTAATTATGAGTTTACAAAAACATGTATTATAAACGCACTTTTATTCATATTAGTATGTATTTTTGTGATTGCCACTATTAATTTGGCAGAAATTTTGACCAAAAATAATAAAATCTCAATAAGTGAAGAGGAAAAATATCCAAATCTGGAATACAGAGGTGATTATAGCGTGATAACAACACCGGCATCAAAATCTCGTGAAGATGCTACTAATTATACAATTGTTGAGTGTAAACCTAGTGAAATCGGTGACGATGAAACTTATTATGTAAAAGTTAATACGATTTATGGTACAGTTAGGGGTTTAAGAAAAAATGAGTTTGGAGTGGAAATCAACGAGTTTTTAGGCGTACCATACGCTATGCCACCCGTTGGAAATGTGAGATTTTTGTTTGAAATTCTGTTCAAATTTCATGTTTTGTATTCATATATTTTACAATAATAAATATAAAGTATAATTCAATTTAGTTAAGGTTTGAAAAATCAGTTAAACTCAATTCATGGCAAGGCGTCAAAAATACCATAGATTGGCCGCAAATGTGTCCTCAAAGAGACGAATTTTTCCAAAGTATAATGAAAAAAGAAAGAAAACTATTTGAATTGAATAGCAAAAATAAAACTTGGAGCGAAGATTGTCTTTACCTAAACGTATGGACACCTGAATTGAACGATAGTATGCTACCAGTTTTAGTGGTGATACATGGCGGATCATTTAGCCATCTTACTATCAGTTACAACGCATTTTACGGCGGAGTTTTAACTGCATTAGGAAACGTGGTTGTGGTCAGTTTTCAGTATCGTTTAGGGTTTCTTGGATTTTTAAAATACGCCGATCAAACTGATAGTGTCACTGGCAATATGGGGTTTTACGATCAAATAATGGCTTTAGAATGGATTAAGGATAACATTAAATATTTTGGTGGAAATCCCAACGAAATAACTCTATCTGGAGAGTCAGCCGGTGGTGTATCTATAGGATTATTAATGACTTCACCATTTAGCAGGCACTTATTTAAAAGAGCCATACTTCAAAGTGGAACTCCTTTTATGTTTCCGCAATTTATTTCGGAGCATTTTGATAAATTATACTCAAATTTTATTAACCACACTTCATGCGCTAATGTGTCGCAAATTATTAAATGCTTGAAACAATTAGATGCCAATGAAATAATGAATACGCAAGAAAAGTTATATTATTCGATGCCCGTTTATGTGCCTTCAGTGCCTCATGAATTATTTCCGCTGCCAACGCGAGAGGCATTCAGTGTTGACGAAGCTGAGGATGACATATATCAAAAACAAGTTCTAATGGGTAAATTTGATTAATTATATTCAAATTGATTTGTGTTTATTTGTAAACATTTTTGAATTAGTGATTACATGGTTTTTATTCTGCGGTAATAATAACTAATTTCGCGATTCATTAAGTTTATATAACTGTATTTCGATTTAATTGATTAGGAATTAATAAGAATGAAGGGACACTATATATGCATCTGTCTGATCAGTACACGTTTTCTCTCGATCCTAATTCAACGCCTTATTTTACGCTTGAAAATTTACGCACGTTACTATTAAAAGACCCACGATCTAAAGACAAGATTAACATCAATCAAACAATATCGACTGTTGCATCTATGATAGGCGTTGACAAAGACTCGGGTGAAGATATAACGGAAAAACTTGGGCACTTAATTACCGATTTTTTGGTCACTTGTTCGACATTGGTAATGGCCGATTCACTTCAACAGTGGAATACTACTAAAGTATACCTCTATTACGTTACATCCGCTGATAGTTACGCAAATTGGCCAAAATGGATGGCTGTTCCGCATATCGGCGAACTACCTTATGTTATGGGCACTCCTTTGCGTTATCCGCAATTATATTCTGGAGAAGATATTGATTTTAGTAAAAGAATTATCGCAATATGGACGCAGTTTGCCACGAATGGGTAATCAGAGGGATTCGGATAAGTGCATGAGAATGCTTAAAACTTGGGAGTCGGTTTTCATGCATATTTTTACGATTTCTAAAATAGATTAAAATTTTCATAAATTTATGCAATATTTCGTAATATTTTTATTGCTTAGTTAAGTTTAATTTCGTGCAATAAAATCACAACGAACATAAACTTAAAACTTTATTTGGGGAAAGAAAATTTGTTAGTTTTGAATCACTTAACGAATTTAATAAACCTCTAATTGATGTTTTTAATTAAATTGTTGTCACAGTGTAATGCTGCCACAGTTTGCGATTGAATGGCCGGAGTATAACGAGAACAATGAAAACCATATGGAACTTAACGCTAATTACGCAGCAATCGGTAATAAATTAAACCAAAGCTATTGCTCCTTTTATGAAACTATACTTCCATTTATAGACAAATCATAATTTACTTTTGTATTTTTTTAATTAATTAAAATTACGATCGATTTATTTAGATCTTTAAGATATAAATAATATAGATATAAACAAATAATTATTAAAAACTGGTTAAGTAATACAAGTAATATGTAATGTAATTACTATAACAGAATTATGATTTACAAAATTAAAGTTTGAATGATATGTTAAATGTAA
>JAQIXJ010000624.1:0-30024 GCA_034700185.1 Phthiracarus laevigatus
TTACCGGTCACGATAAAAAAATTAAATCGGCGGTCATAATGCTTTTATTAAATTACTAGTAAAAAATAAGTCAAATTTGGGGTCACAGCCGGTTTTTAAGAAATTTTATGAAACTATGTTCGCATATTTTATTTTGAATTTTTTGAATTTAATTATATTTGTGTTTCAAACCAATATTTACAAGGGAAATTTAATTTTTTTGCATTTTTAAATTTTTCTAAAATATTTAATAATTTTTAAATGTAATTCCGCCCTCTACTACCTCCTGGTATAATAGTTAATAATTTTTAAAGTTTTAAGCAAAAAATTGCCCCCATTTTGACTAAAAACTTTAAAGGCCCTCCACATCCCATTTTGGCCACAGGCCACAACCCATTTTGCCGCAGACCTTCCACAACTCACACACCCGTTTTGCAGAATTTTTTTTGTGACAAATGTTATTCGATGTCCTCTACCAAATAAAAGTATTTTCGAAAAATTCGGCGCA
Source organism: Phthiracarus laevigatus (assembly GCA_034700185.1). Lineage (NCBI taxonomy): Eukaryota > Metazoa > Arthropoda > Arachnida > Sarcoptiformes > Phthiracaridae > Phthiracarus > Phthiracarus laevigatus. The sequence continues at coordinate 488 of JAQIXJ010000624.1, forward strand.
ATACACTTGAAAATATTCCCGCGTAAGTACAGTAATGAGTTGTAGCTATAGACTTTGTTTGGTCGTAACCTATTAATTTTGTTTATCAGCTCGCGATTTATGTAAAAATACATAAAAAAAATCAGTATACATGTACAGTATAATTTTTAATAATACTATTTTTATTGTAAATATTTGAAATACATATAAGTAAAATGGTTGTTTAACAAAATTGATTATTTGAAATCATAGTAATTATATAAAAACTGGGCACAATTATGTGTGAAAGAACATTATTTACTCATTTAATGCATTTGAAAACTACTCAGTTAATCTTAGACGTTAACTAAGGTACATTAAAGAAAGAAAATTGTAAAAAGATTTTTTTAACGAGTTAGAGTTATTTGCTTGAATCTGTTTGGCTTATAAGTTGCATTAATTCTTCCATTTCCTTATTTTAACTGCTGTAATCGGTATTAAAGAATTATAATTATAAACAAACTTTAAAGTTTGTAATGGATGTCAGTGTCGATTTAAAAGGAATTCAAACGCGGAGTTAAATAACAAAAAAGTGTTATCTAATAATTCGATGGTTAATACACTGTAAGTTTGCGCATCAAATTAAATATCGATGCATATAAATAAATATCAAGTTTACTTAGCTTAGCACTTAATTATAGGATGAAAAATATTAGACTTTTTGTTGCTCATTGCTTAATGCCTTTTAATGTCCGCCTTTGGATTTTTTGCCTTAAATTTAAAAACTAGTTATTATCGAGTGAAGTGTAAAGACTAGTAATTAGTTTTATAATTTTTTCCTAATATGTTATCTATCGCTCAATATTGAAATAGTAGTTTTGTACTGTAGAGTTAAACTGAATACTATTTTGACAAAATGACATCATTTCAATAAAAACTACTATTAAATTGTTAGATTTTGTTTTTTATTAATTATATTTTTTGAATGTAATGATGAGATTAAATTTTTTCTGTCATCTTATGTTCTTAATGTTTTTTCTCGATATAATTCATTTATTTTCAAAAAATATATTAATTAAAGCAAAATTGAAGCAACAATTTCTCACATGGGCATTAATTAAAAAAGCATGCTTGAGTCTAAATAATTCCAAACAAAACATCCAAAAAAAAAGATTATTCAGGAAAGAGAGAAAAATATATAATGCGTATAGTTTTCTTGGTTTATAAATACGACGATGAATTGCCTTTTTATTAATGATTGTATTGTCTCATTCTTTCAGTTAGTTATAAATGTTAATATCCTTTCTTTATGTTATGACCGCACAGAGAAGCAAAAAACTTCACGCCACAAATGAATAGCACAAGTGTTTAGCGCTAACTATTGACAGGGCGTTGTCATACTATTTTTTTTATTAACTTTACAAACCAAAGTTTACCTATAGATGTGTTTTTTCAGATGGCATTTGTTATAAGTGTAAACAAATTTTTGTGTTTTATTAAGACCTTATGTGATATTTGCCCTCCTGTTCGCCCATATCTGACAAACCCTTATAATTATTTTTTAATGACTATTAAGTATTTTTAGGCTTACTTTAGTAGAATACAACATGAGAATCTAAAAAATAAGAGAATCTTATAATACTTAAAGTGGTTTTTAACCATTAGAGTGTGTTATCGCATGACTCTGACATTATCTTCAGGATGTTATGATACCGTAGTTATAATAGAAGAGAAATTATTCGACAAGTTTTTGAGCAGTAATTTTTTTCTTTTTTGGCTTTTTTAGTGAGAGTTTAGCTTTTCGTGCGCTTCTCGTTTTTTCTACCTTACTTATCAATTATTTTTTGTCAGTCATGCGAATGAATTAAAAAAACCGAGTGAATCGACGACTTATTTAAATGATTGGCTATTGGTTTGACGGATTTTCAATAGCATTTTCTTTTCCTTTCTTTCGTATTTTTTTGTACTGTCACTTATTATTATGACTTAAATATTATTATGATTAAACTCCTGAGGGGGCGGTAATTATGGGTGAATCCAGTTTTTTAAATTATCCGTAGAAAAACTTTTCATATTCAAATGTCGGTCTTTTGAGGAGATTTTAGGAAGTATTTTGCAACCATATATTCATAATATGTTTGCTTTAAAATCACGCATAAAATTGATAACAAACTATAAGTACACTGTATATGTAATTAGTATATAAATAAGTGATGCGAAAATATGTGAATAAATTTTCAGTACCCGTTCTAACAATTGGTATTTTTTATGCGCTTTTAAATATATTCAAGAATTTCAACCAAATAATAATACTTAACTAACAAATTTTTGAAAAATATTTTATATATTTTTTCTATATTTGCGTTAATTTTTATGATAATTTAGTTTAAATTTTTTTATTAAAATATCGTGACTGGCATTTAAGTGTTGAACGATAAAACGTTTAACTCATATCTATATCTTTTCAATTCAACCAAAAAAAAAATCAAAATTTTCAATTTATTGATACGAGTCGCAAATTAAATTTATTTTTCTCAATTTTTTTATCAGTAAATTGAATTCCCACTAATCTTAATGAATATCTATTTTTTTCCAGCGATATGCTTCCAATACTACGCGAACCGAATGTGTTCAATGACACTATCGATATATTTATTGAACACATACAATCGAACCATTCGAACACCGATGCCATACTAGGCTTAGAATCGCGAGGTTTTCTATTCGGACCGATAATCGCTCTAAAGCTCAAACTGCCTTTCATTCCGATACGCAAAGCTGGCAAACTTGCCGGTGATGTGAGACAAACGAAATATTTGACCGAATATAGCACTGATACGCTCGAAGTTCAGACCGAAGCGATCAAAACAGGTTCGAAGTGCGTTATAATCGATGACTTGATAGCAACCGGCGGTTCGCTGAACGCTTCCATTAAATTAGTGAATGGTTGCGGCGGTCATGTGCTCGAGTGCGTCGTTTTAATCGAATTGGTGGCACTCAATGGCCGCAAAAACATTCCAACGCCTTTATATTCCATTATTCAATATTAGTATAAAATAATTATTTTTGATTAAAAAATGGAAATTATTTTTTTAATATTTCATATTTTGCGTGACATTTTCTAACACGTGAGTAATAATATTTTTATATTATTTTCAATAATAAATACATATCCAGTAACGAAATAATAATAATAATAACAAATCGATACAAAATGTTGATAAAACTATAATTTTTTTCAAGTAATTGAAAATGTATTTTTTATTTAATCAAAATTAAAAATTATATAAACACCCAGCAGTAAAACTTTTAATCATTAATCGATTTACAATAAAAAACAATCAAATACAGTCGAATATATATTCTTGTTTACTGTCTTTTTTGGTATTTAAGTTAAATTTTAATAAAACGAAAAGTTTATTAGAGAAAGATCGTTGAGCGAAGAAAACTAATCACAACAACACATATGACCTCCACGTAACGCCAGCACCAGATGAAGAACAGAACCGCCCGTCACTTTATAATCGGACGCTGTCTTGTCGTCATTCCTGTTGTTAAGCAAACATTTGAGAAAATTGTAATTAAATGGTTAATTATTTTGTATGTGTCATGCAATTACATCTGTTTTCCAGAGAAGATGAGTCTCTGCTGCGCCGGAGGTATTCCTTCCTTCTCTTCCACTCTTTCCTTAATTCGTTCCACTTTATCGGTTGGTTCGATATCGATCTCGATCTGTAATTCAAAGACAAATGAATTCAAACACCGAAATATCGAAAACGCATGTAAACAAAGAGCGCGTGTGTTTATTACCTCTTTTCCCGTTAGAGTCTGATCGTCACATCGTATTTATAAACGAACAAAATAAATGAAAACAATGCGTTAATATTGGATTTGAATAATATTTCTAATAAATAAACCGAACGTACTTTTACTTTAATCAGCATTTTTGTTGCTCAATATTCACTTCAATAATAAATACGTGATATAACTATTTTTCCACGTAAATTGATTATAACGAAAATTCGACACTGTTTTGCGATTTGTGTGCTTTGTTTACTCCGAATCAACGCGACAATAACTGAATAGATTTGGCAAAGAAAAAACAAAATCAAAACATAAAATTAAAATCAAGTGATTATATAAGCCGACGAATAGTGCGCATGCGTTCGCCAATTGGTTTGTTACGCTCACGCCAGTGATTGTGAGAGAGAGAGAGAGACGCGTAGTACGAGTTGTAACCGTTGGAGAGCCAGTATGCTGTGTGTGTGCGGTGAGTATATGTGGTGTGCGCGAGTCGAGTGAGCAAAACATATTTATTCAAACAAAAACATATTTTGTTTTGAACGCAAAACTTAAACTGCGCTTTCTCTGTGTGTCGCTCCTAACGACAAAACACAGTTTTAAGTTTTTATATTTGGTTACCGTAGAGTCAAACTCACAGTCACTGTCTATCACTCTCACAATCGCATCATTAAAACATTGTGAGCAAAAAAAAAAGTTTACGATTATGTTGGAAAAAAGTTATAGTTTAATGAATTGATACTTTAAATATGGAGTGAAGTTAATATATGGTCTAATAAAATGGTTGATAAACAGATATATGATATAATATATTTGGTTGGTATTGGAGAGGAATAACCGTGACATTCCATACGATACACACAGGTGTAACGAGAGAGTGAGCCAGAGATATATATACAGTATATAGCGATTCGTGACAATGTTTTATGCCTGTGTTGTGATTACTACTCACCGCTCAAAGCAAAACGTGTTTCAAATACTACAGCTATGACTTCAGCGGAGACTACGCCTCTATATTAATATATATTAACAACAACTCCTTTCTTTTGATTATTATTAACCATCACTACTATAATAGAGATCGCTATCTAATTATTATTAGATATATATTTTTAGTTTTATTACATATTTGTTTTTGTGCGTTGGAATTGAAAAGAAAAAATGTTTCCACCAATCAGTTGTGTTATACTTTACTTCTTCATTATCGTTCATCAATACTGTCCGTCCGATTGCCAATCACAGCAACAACAACAACAAATACAGCCAAAATTTTTCGGTGTGACTGGCAATGAAATAAATCGCGATCTCGTTCAACATGAACCGTAAGTTTGAAATGTTATGCCGTATATGTGTTGTTAGTTATTGTTAAAACTGCAAAACTTTTACGAATCAATTCTATTCTACCGCTTATTGTTATTTTTCTCTCTATTCTCTCTCCTGTTTTTCACTCCTCTTTCGCTCTTATTATTCTCTCCGTTTTGATTTGGAACATCCGTTGGAGAGTGGCGTTCGGACCTCAAAATTTATTACGTGTCGATAAAATTTTTAATATAAGTTATAGCGTATCAGTGTAGCTAAATATGGCATATTTTTGGGTTAAAACGTTATTTAGTTTACAAACATATAAAGCGAATGCGTGCTAAACTATTTGTTTCCCAACAGACGTAAAACAAAAAACATTAAAAAAAAGTGCACACTTTATTCGTATGAAAGTTTCCTGAAATGATTTTTATATATACAGTGTATTCACTGTTTGGATTATGTTTAAATGGGTTTTCTTCTCTCTATGTTTTTGGGGTGGAAATCATGTCAATACACTTAAAGTTTTTCGTGTTGTTCGCCACGACGTATGGCTTATTTCGCCGGTCGTGAACATTATGTTTCAGTCAGATTTAATTGAATCATACGTAAACATACTCCGCTCATAACTAAGAATATGCAGAGAACTGTATGATATGAAAGATTTTTTAATTCCCGCTGATATTGTAAATCCGTTTTTCGAAAAAATATGAATATCATACATGCTGTACAGTATAAGAAATTATGATTTATCAAACATTGCATATTCAGCAACATATCGCACATAAAACTAACGCATTATTTAGAAGTTTCAAACATAAAAATAGAAAAGCGAATTAAACAGCGATTTCTTTCCCCGCATTTACGGGAAGCTTACTCTGAAAAAATCTAATGGCTATTAATATAAATTTAAACAAAAAAAAGTGACGGCGAGAAGGCTGGGAAATACTGATACATACTTTTATTGCCAAAGTTTTTACGCGGAGAAAGACAATATAAGTCTAGTTTAGATATCAAATATATATAGGAAAAACTCATAATATCTTCCCCTCACGAGTCGGTCGTACTGAAAAAAACTGGGAGTGAACACTACTCAAGAGATGAATACTATATATTTTTTGTTTAAGGATGATTGCAATGTCATATTTGGCTGATGTTATCATTGAGAGCGAAAGTCGGGAGAGAGAAAAAGTTAAAGCATAAGTCGCACAAAGCAATCGATTTTTTACAGCAACCAAACAACTCCCATGAGTAACATTTGATTTAACAGAAAATTACAAATCAAAATATGTGTGTTATTCACTCAATTCTCCAAAATCACTATTGTCTTAAACTTTCGCTCTCACCGTAAAGCTATTATTCATGGCTTTTAATGATTAATATTAACTTTTTTCTTCTACTTGTCAAAGTTATATTGTATAGAATAGAGCCAATCATGGAATAAAAAACGGAAAGCAAAGAAAATTGAATGATATAGAATTTCATAAGTGAGTTTAATAATAAGTGCCGGCGTATTAGACTTTTCTGTTCTGCTCTGCCATTAATTAATGCCACTATTGTCTTATAATGGTGTATTCCAAGCACTTATACTACTACTACTTAGTTGTCTTTTTGTCTATGATTTAAAGTGTGATAATTCGTAACAACGAAAAATTATAGCTTATAGACAACAACACACTTAAAAGGCTATATTAATGGTATTAAGAATAATTCTTGACTCGCAATAGTGAGGCGAGCAGTAAAGCAAGATTTGTTTCGTTAATGCGTAATTTGTTTGTCACCTGTTCTATGATTATAGGGCGCACTCAATTTGCTTTTAAAATTGTATTTATTAATAGTTTGGATAAGAATGAATAAAAAAAATACTTGAAGTCACGGCTTTGTGTTGCGATGGAGGGCTAAACACAAAATGCCAAATTTTCACTATAAAGTTTAGTTTAAAGCAGGTTTGTTCACAAATTTTTTGATCACGATTAGAGAGTAAAATATACATATAAACTTGAACGACACATCACAGAGAGCTCACTTTCCTTTGGTTTAATTTATACTTATATCACAAATACTATATATTAGTTCAAAAACCCATAATATTAAGATCCCAAAATCCTTTATTAATATAAAACTGCAAACAGACGGACATAAATGATCAAATCTATAAGCTCGACTTCTCTCTGATAAAGTGAGCTAAAAATATAATTTAAAATATATACTGTACTGTCTATATTTACAAACACAATAAAAACCCAAAAATTATTCAACTAATATTATGTTTTTGTGTTACAACTAAATTATTTATTATCCTATGATTTTTCTTTTCTTTGTTATGCATATTACGTTTATTTAGCATAAAATACTGCAAAATTATTTAAAACTTATTTTGAATTATTTTGTTGTAATAATCTTTTTTTGAAAAAACTCAGATGAGATGAGAAAAACTTTGATTTGATTTATTTCAAATACAAAATTTATGTATTCAAACAGAATCGATGCATTAACTCAATTTTTAATAAAGCTTCGAGTGCTAAATCTGTGACTCGCGTCGCGAGCCGTCAGCTTCACGTCAGTGAACTCACTTCTAAAACTTTAAATGCAAACTAAATGTAAGCATCAGATGCGTGGGGAAGCAAAAAACGTTATGAGGATTTGCGGGTAAAAATTGAATTCGCAGCGGATTTACTTTAGGGGACCAATTGTTGTGTGTTCACATGATTAGCCCACAATTAATCCGATACAGTATAAACTCGGCACAACAATTGCTACAAAATTCGCAAATAAATGGAGTGATTTGAATAAAAATCAGCTTAAATCGTTAAATATAAATTTTTCTTATAATAAATGTTGGAAATATGTTTAACAAAATAATAGCCTAATTTAGACGGCGATGTTGCATATGCAGCACAGATGCTAAAGCAATCATTTGGCGATTGTGATTCTTTGCATTCACAAGTCAGGCCTAAAGATTCCCTTTCCATAGTGTATTGAAAAAGTTTCATTACTGTGTAATGGTAGTGGAATTGGAGATTAGCTCCAGTAACGGTACGGTAATAGAATAGAAAAATTTAGTTCAACGGTAATGAAATGGTAGTACAAATATTGAGTGCGGTAATGGCACGATATAGCAGTGGATTGGAAATATTAAATATTTTCAATCAATAATTGACTTGATTTCCACCCCAAAACTTAGAGAGAAGTAAACCCATTTAAACTTAATATAAACAGTGAATACACTGTATATATAAAAATCATTTCAGGAAACTTTCATACGAATAAAGTGTGCACTTATTTAATGTTTTTTGTTTTATGTCTGTTGGAAAAACAAATAGTTTAGCACGCATTCGCTTTATATCTTTGTTAACTAAAAAACGTTTTAACCAAAAAATATACCATATTTAGCTACATTGTTACGCCATAACTTATTCCAGCCTCACTTTTCCCCTCTCACTCTCTCTCTCTCTCTCATTTATTTACTTTTTCTTTCTCAGTTTGCTTTTGCTTTTCATGATTATCCACTGATTGAAAAAACATAATATTTATTATTAATATGTGAATGTATGATCGATGAGACAAGTAATAACTTTGTTTGTTGTATTTGCATCAATACAGGACTTATTTTGTGTTAGCATCGAAGACATTACGTCCCGGACAAGTATACCGCGTGTCAGTGACAGTGTATCGATCAAACTCGCCATTAACTGTTAGGGCATCTCTTCAACGGGTATGTGCTCTTCTGTTATGTTGTATGTTCCGTATTGCGTTAATTGGTTGCCTCATTAAATCTATAAATAGTGTATGCGTTTCTGTATATGAAAAGTTTATTGTGTGTAGTTTACTTGAATGAGCAGAACATTGCATAAACCATAGATTAATTGTCTTATTTCTACGTTTGGTTTGCTCAAAAATACCAAATTGCTAGTAAAAACTTTACTGATAAAGCACTTTTTTATTACAGTAAATATTGATTGATTAGAAATTATGAAATAAATATTATCATTGAACAGAATAAGCTTACGAGTTAAGCATGAAACTTGTCAATTCACGATTAGGCGTTTAAACTCTGTGGCTATTCATAACTCGCCAAAGCAAACGATTCATTTAAAATGTAGCTAAAAATGAAAACTAGAATATTCTCATCATTAATTATTAATAACATGTATCAATAGTGTCGGAACCGTTTAAATTATAGATTAAATGTTTTTTACACTTACTTGACAGTATTAATTGATTTAAATTCAAGCTGTCATGTATGTGTCCAATATTATTAAATAATTAATATTGTTTTGGCAAACAAGTTAATATTAAAAAACAATTCCCAAATGTTCCTCTAAACTTAAGCAGTGAATTGCTAATTACGTATCGCTGACTAATATATATTAAATTTAGTGAATATTTACGTGTTATTAACATAATAAACTTTTTTTGATACGCGAGTGTGTGAATATTATAACGCATTGCTAAACACGCAGTATTTTCTAAATTAATAACATTAAACACATGTGCACAGAATGGTGTGGAACTCACAGCAGCGGTACAAGAATGCAAGGAACGAATTCCGGAGATATTACTCCTTCGCGTTCCTCCGACTTCAATACCAGGCACTTATAAGCTACGAGTGGAGGGTAATGTTAATGGCGTTCTCGGCGGAACCGCATTCATCAACGAGACATACTTAGAATTTTCTCAGCGCTCAATGACCATATTCATAGCAACAGATAAGCCAATCTACATGCAGGGCCAGACCGTCCGTTTTCGTGCCATTCCAATCACTACCGATTTAAAAGCGTTTTCTGATGCCATTGATATCTATATGATTGATCCGAAACGAGCTATTATGAGGAGATGGCTATCGAGACAGAGTAATCTCGGTATGCGTTTAGATCACTGCGCAGTTAATGCGTTTTCTTTCTCTCTCGCGCTTCAGTTAAATGATTTTTTTCAACCAAATCGCTTTATCTTTTTTTTTGTTTTTTAAAATTAATGAGAAAAAACTCATTTTGAAGATAATGCGGGAGAGAAATGCTATAAAGATTTTTATTAGTTTTTGCATATTTTCCAATATATTCACAAACATTATTGTATTGTATAGGAGCTGTAAGTCTTGAATACCCATTATCATTGCAGCCTGTTTATGGTCAAAATTGGACGATTCGAGTTGTGGCTCAGGGACAGGTTGAAGAAAAACAGTTCGCAGTTGAAGAGTATTGTATGTATAATAATATTGTAAAGTATTCTTTATATTGCGTGATCGTAAACATTTTTTTAAAACTTTTTTTTTATAGTTTATTATTTATTTTTGTACCTATTCATAAAAAAATTCGTTGCTTACGGGGTTTTAAAGCGCTCTATAAACTATAAGTGCAAATTAAACTTATCTTAAACTAAACAATAGTTTAAGCCCTTATGATTTCGAAATCGCTTTTTATGGCTGATATAGATCTCCACAATTATCACTATCTTCTATATTAAAGAAACATCATTTACTCGCTAAACGTTTTTTTATCATATAGCAGATTACATGACAAACATTGTGTGTTATTACAACATCGTATTTGTTATTAAGTACTGACGCAAAACTCAAGAAAAAAATAATGAGTTACAAAATGCTTTTATTGCCAAAGCATTAAAAGTGCAAATACTATAGGATTTTAAAAAAATTTTTGAAAACTTTCAAACACATTTTGGTTTTATAGTTTTTAGCACGTATTTATTATTTATATTTCTTTGATCATTCATAGATCAAACACGATTCGAAGTGAATGTCTCGATGCCAGCATTTTTTCTGCAAACAGACCAATATATATACGGCTCGATAATGGCAAAGTAAGTAGTTTTTTCGTTTTATGTCTTGTTAGGGAAAGAAAGAGAGAAAGCGAGGACACAAAAAGATTATTTTCTCATATGTATGCATAAAAGATATCCGAAGATTTGTTGCGTGAAAATGTTTTAATAAAAATTTATTGCATGCTTACGTGTTATTTTATTATCACAATTTTTTATCTAATATTCTTTTTTTTAGTTTCACAAGCGGTGTACCAGTTGTTGGTAATTTAACAGTTTTGTACACATTGTTGTCTACAAGACAAGAAACAACGAAGTATTTCGACAGACCAGCCATCGAGACAACGGAAAGATATGTAAGAGACGATACATTCTGTTATTTTTTTGTACTCAAGTTTACATTATTGATTATAAATGACGATTAAGGATGTTTTGTCAAAATAATGATTGATTAGAGGTTTTTGTTTCGTTCATCACTCACCGCTATCGGTTCACTAATTAGTGGATGATTTTTTTTTATAAAAAATGCAAATATATTTATATTATGCGTTTTATGATAAGAGTCTGTTACGGCTTTAGCTAAAAATATTTTTACCCAATCAGTCATTAGTGAGTATGCAGCTGTTATTTGGTGACAATGAAAGTGTGCCGCCAAGAATCTGCTGCTGCATTGCACAGTTACTGTAGCAGATCCTTAAACTCAAATTAACAATTTTAGACATTTGCCAAAACACTGTAAAAACAAAATTTAAAAAATTAGGAGTGGAAACGCGCTGTCACTCACTATCACTCACTCCGTATATTATATTTGATAGTTTAATGGCTACAGAGAGTTTCGTATACCAATGTCGGAAATAGTGTCACAACTAGCGAAAGGATCATCGCTGGATGGTTCGAAGATAACTGTGACGGCGTTCATCGGCGAACGCTTTCTTAATCTGATTTACTCGGGACACGCGCGCGCTTATATATTTACGTCTCGCGTGAAACTTAAATTTCTTGGATCAATGCCACAAGTGTTCAAACCTCCGATGCCATTCAAAGCGTACGCTGCCGTGTCATTCCATGATGGATCACCGCTACCTCTTGACAGACTTATCTATCAAAAACTGGAAGTACGACCGCGAGTACAGTTCAATCGTGGCGGTGCTCGAAGTTTGCAGACGATATCGGTGCCAATGTCGTCCATTAATTCCGGCTTATGGGAGATATCCATTAATTTAAAAACAGAGCTTAACGACAAAAGGTTGATTAATGACGTCCAATACTTGTCTCTGGACGCGTACTTCAAAGACGCTAATGGGGAAACGATTCGCGCACAAGAGCTTAGAGCGTACGCCACTCACGCGCCGTCTGAGCGCTTAATACACGTTTCAACGAGTACAAAACAGCCAAAAGTTGGAGAATATATTATCTTTCACGTTCGTGCCAATTATTATGTCAAACTATTCTCATACGTGATTGTGTCGAAGGGCATGATCTTAATGGCCGGAAGGGAGGAAATGACATCAACCATCAAAACATTCGCAGTTAGTCTATCGCCAGAAATGGCTCCATCATCGACAATAGTGATATATGATATCGCACGTGATAGCGAAGTGGTGTCTGATTCGCTAACATTTCCTGTTGACGGTATATCCAGAAATAATTTCACGGTCGCTCTTAATAATCAAAAGGATAAAACTGGGGATACACTCGAGTTTGTGGTTAAAGGAACGCCAGGCACTTATGTCGGTCTGTCAGCGCTCGATAAAGATTTATATTCATTACATGTTGGCGATCAAATTAATTACGCCGATGTTCTGAAGAAGATGAGCACATTCGATCAATCGCCTCACTCTAGAAATGGTACGCTAACGCATATATGGCTGTCACGAGAAGGACGAATCGATCGTTTCATACACTTTCCATCGCCCACTTATGGTATCGATACGAATTCAACTTTCGAGGTATAAATTGCTATCAAATTTCAATTATAGTTGTTTCACTTTTACCAAATGCTAAGTTTCGTATGGTTATTTTAGTAACGGCTTTTCTTGTTTTTTACTCATTTTACCTATTATTTAATATTTTCTTATTTTTATTAAATTAGTTGTGAAACTCATTTAAACAATTATATTATATCTATAGTATGCTGGACTGGTTATATTCACGGATGCGAACGTAACGCAACGATATAACAACTGTAATAAAACTCAAGGATTTGTGGCGTGCATGGATGGTACGTGTTATCATTCTTCCAAGCATTGTGATGGAAAGCTTGATTGTAGAGATGGCACTGACGAAGGATCATGTAAGTCTTATATTCATCATTGTTTTCTCCAATCATTCATTTTTATGTAATTTAATTGAGTTTATATTTATTATGTCCATATATAATATTAATATTTAGCGTTAATTTTATTGATTTTCTGCTTTGCTCTGGAAAAACTATTTAAATTTTTTACCTTAATTTTAATTATTTAATGGAATGCATAGGTTTTTTTTGTTGTTTTTAAAAACGTATACGTGTTGTTGTTATGGTTTTTTTACTATTGTATAAAAATAGAATATTACTGACATTAATATTAATTTCAAATTATGTTTTGAATGTTTCTCTTTTTTATTGCATTATTGTAAATATTGTAAATGATTGTTAATCAGAAGTTATTGATTTTTTATTCGGTTAATTGTATTGCGTTATAAAACTTGGTTTTACTGAATTCATGTTAAAGTTAAGAAAGCAACAAAAAACTTATTTTTTTTGTAAAATTTGAACGATGTTTACTTAACACGAAAATGTGTTGTTTTTGTAAGCATTTTTGCTCTTTGTGTTTATATCGATATTTTTAAATCTAACAATAATAGCTTTTAGTCTATTTTACGATTTGTTTACATTTTCTTAAAATAGTGAGCGAATCTTTATAATCTACAGACAGACAGACCAACTTCAATATCTGTTTTGCCGTCGAAAAATTCCTGTATTTTATGACTTAACTTTGTTAACGTAGTATTCTCGCTGTTGTTAGGGTTTAGTGATTGATAGAGAAACTACAGTTTCTGTACTGTACTGTACAGTACAGTATAACACACTTCTACTTTTGAGAATTTTGTTTATTTGCCTCAACTTATTTTTAACAAATCAGATATTTTGAATTCATGTAACTTATTTTTATGACGCAAAACCTCGTTTAATTCTATAATTCTTTTAAGTCTATCTCCAATTAGAATTCAAGGCAATAGTATTGTTACTAATTTTATCCGTCTCCTTATGCTTTAATGTTTCCATTCACTATTAAACCTATACTATAGATTTTTCATTTTGTTTACATATAGCATTATAAACTCTTCTCTTAAGTTAGTTATAGACTTTACAGAATTGTGTTTTTGTCATTTAAGGAAATAGTTTTCACATAACAATTCAATGACTTCCATAAATCTGTTTAATAACATGTTTCTAATGTGTTTAAGTGCTATTATAGTCGGAATTGCAAAAGTACTACAATTTCTGAGTTCACTGCTTTAGTATGCATTTTTAAAAGCAATATAGACTAAACTAAATCAATTTTAGCTCTTATTTATGTTATTTGTTGGGTTTGTTTAAATTCTAACTTCTCCAAAATTAAAAGCATTTCGCTATTATATATAATAATCACTTGTGTGGTATATTACAAAAATGACTGTAAACTCAAACCCACATACATAATGAACACACTTATCATTTTAGTAAAATCACATAATAATAAATTTTTAAATAATTTAATTAAGAATTTATTGTTTCCATTGTTTTATAATAATTGTTTGATAACATCGAGATTATACCGACTCTCATAAACAACTTAAATGACAATTTTTTATTGATGTTTTTTAGGCGCAGAACCAGATCCATATAATATGGCTCTATTTCGCATGTCTCGCACAAACCGTCTTCAAAGACTTTACGACAATTCCTGGCTATGGAAAGACATCAATATAGGGTATTATATTTTCATTTTGATTAAACATAACAGATAACAGCAGTTATATGAAATACGTTTAGACCACTTGGTTACACGAATATCAAGGCACCAGTTCCTAACATGCCAGTCATGTGGATCGTAAGCGCATTCGGTTTGAGCGCATCTCATGGTTTCGGTCTCCAACAGACAAGCATCGAATTCTCGAGCGTTCGTCCGTTTTATATGAACGTTGAAATGCCATCCATTTGCACACTCGGCGAACAAATTGGTGTCCGCATCAGTATATTCAATTACTTGCCGTACGAGATTGAAGTGATCGTTGTGTTGGCGCGATCTATGGATTACAAATTTGTTCACGTAGAGTCTAAGGGTAGAGTTAATGTAAGCTTATGATCACTATTAATGTTTCACGCCTTAGTTTAATATATTCACTTATTCTTCTAATAGTCTTACAGTCCACGAACTTCGTATGGTCAACACCAACACTTAGTTTTGGTAAATACAGTTTACATAAAGTTTTTATTTTATATATTTACGCGGCGTAATCATTTCATTAGATATATCCTGGAAAAACATCGGTGGTGTATATGCCAATAGTAGCTCAACGACTGGGCAATATAAATGTTACAATTATCGCTAAGACACAAGTGGCTAAAGATATCGTAACGAAAACGATTCGCGTGGAAGCGGATGGCATACCGCAATACACTCACACTTCCGTTGTGCTCGACTTATCTCAAGGCGCTTATCTCATCAAGTATTTAGAAACTAATATCACTGAGAGTCCCATAATTCCTTATCTTCTGGAACGGAGATACATATTCGGATCTAATAAGGCTAAGATATCAGTGGTGGGCGATATTGTTGGACCGTCATTCCCAACAATGCCTATGAACGCGTCGTCAATCTTACGAAAGCCGTTCGATTGTGGCGAACAAAATATGTTTAATTTCGCTATGAATATATACACATTATTCTACTTAAGACTTACGGGTCAACGTAGATCTGATCTCGAAAAGCAGGCATTCAAGTATTTGAACATTCAGTATCAGAGGCAGCTTAGCTATAAGAATGCTGACGGATCTTTTAGAGCGTTTCGCTGGAATGATAAGCCCAGTGTTTGGGTGACAGCTTTCTGCGCCCGTATTCTACATAAGGCAACGTTTCAAGAGTGGGAAAACTTTTTATACATTGATCCAAATATTATTCATGACGCCATTGCTTGGCTTCTGAAGTACCAAACACCTGAAGGTGCGTTCACTGAGACTTCGGTTAATCCTTATAATCGACGAATGAATTTGACTGGAAAATATTCGAGTGATTATAGTAATTTGCGAAATATATCGCTTACCGCACATGTATTAATAACACTCGCAGAAGTGCGTGATTTGGGCGGCGATGTTGGCTCCAAAGCTGTAACCGCTAGAACGTCAGCTCAAAGATATCTGGAGAGAATGTTACATATCATTAAACACTATGAGGATCCGTACGAACTATCGATAGTGACGTACGCGTTAACTTTAGTGAATTCCGTTGAGGCGGAAGAGGCGTTCAATTTGTTGGACCAGAAAATGAGAGAAGTTAGTGGTATGAGGTATTGGGGAAAGGAAGCCATTGGACCGCCAAAAACTCAAATCGAAAATAATCGGCCATTTTTGTTGCCCAGACTGCCAAACAAATACGACTCGTCAAACATCGAGACCACAGCGTATGGGTTATTAGTACATATCGCGAAACAAGCGGTCATTCAAAAAGAAATAGTCGATTGGCTAAACTATCAACGGCTCTATGATGCTGGCTGGGCATCGACTCAGGACACTGTTGTTGCATACCAGGCTTTAATCGAATACGCAGTACAGTCGAGACTGAGAGAAGTGACTGACATTACCATAACATTAGAAGCTCCGTCATCACGAAATTTCTCCCAAATTGTTCATATCGGTGAGGATAATCTGTCACAACTGCAGGAGTTCAACATTCCAAATCCATTTGGCGCAATCATGATTAAAGCGCAAGGTTCTGGTCTGGCCATTGTTCAGCTCGATGTCCAGTATAACGTTGACTGGGCTTTCTTTCAAATCGAACCTCCAGTTCGAGCATTTGATCTCTCAGTTTCTGGCACTTATACCGGTCGTAATAGCTCTCATATTACCATCAGATCGTGCCAGCGATGGAGTTATCTTAACGAGAGCTCAATGAGCGGTATGACAGTGTTAGAGGTGGCCATACCTACTGGTTATGTGATACAACAGCAAGAGTTAGATAACATAATTACTTCCACGCAACTTCGAAATCTACAAGAGGCGCGTTTCTCTGAGCGAAAAGTTGTTTTTTATTTTGATTACGTAAGTCCAAACTAAACATTAAATTAAATTTTTTTTGAAATCATTTATATTTTGAATTGCAGTTGGATTCAGATTTTACGTGCGTGTCGTTTACGGTTCAACGTTGGTATCCGGTCGCTAATCTAACGCGTTATTTGCCAGTTAGAGTTTATGACTATTATGCTCCAGGTATATATCGATTAATTGCGAGTCTTTATCACTCATTAATCTTTATGCGTTTTACTTTGCAGAGAGGTTTAACGAAACGATGTTTAATACGCAGAATTTGAATTATTTAAGCATATGTCACGTTTGCGGTTCGTATCAGTGCCCATATTGTCCAGTATTTAGTGGAACATCGAATCTCAGCCCGAATCTCATCTTTATATTCATATTCACTGTAATTAATTTAATCATCAATAGTAAGAGAATAGACAATGCAATCCAAAACTTAAGGTGATCTGAAATAACAATCATCACATTTTTTACACTAAACTTTAGAACTTTTTAAAGATTTTGTTAATTTTTATAATATAAATTTTTATATATGAATTCACTTTAAGAAATGATGAATTTCAAACATCTGTGTGTTTGTAAATACCAGTTTTTAAACAGTGTGCTCTCTTTTCGTTAAATCCGTGTATAATCTTTGAAACTCTAAAATTATAATAAAAAAGATTTAACATAATTTTGATAAAAATTATAATTTCATTTATATGATGATGGCTGGTATGCCAAGCTATATGCTTAGAGTAAGTACCAATAACGCAAAATAAAACTTGACTGTGACGTCATATTTTTAAATGTAAAATAAGGGGGAAATATTACGTTTCAGTCAAGTTTTATTTTGCACTATCGGTATATAGGATGGGTGGGCTGTGCTATCTGTAATATTTTTTAAATAACTTTTATTTTTCAAAATAATAATATTCTACAACAGTGTGTTGATTAACATTTACTACAAAATTATATCTTGATTATTGATGTTCATCGTTATAATCTTCGATTACATTTAGATTCGAATTGATCGATACTCTTCTTTTTGAGTTTGTTTGTCTAAGAGTTGCGGTCAATAATCGACCATTTGTTGAATTGAATTTGTTATCAGTATTTATAGACGCTCTGTGATGAAAGTGTTGTTTATCGAAACTGGTGTTCAAATATCCAGGAAGAGCTGTCTTCGCTCTCAGCTCTTGAATAACTACGGGATCGTCCAAAGACATCTGCTTTATAGCGTTCTTCATTAATTGGCGATTTAGAAACTGTGCTTTGCTTACGCTTTTTCGAAGAGCATTCTATTATTTTCGAATTTCATAAATCATATCAGTATTTAATTTTGAAGTGATTTAAGTTATATGGCACAGACCTGATTGATAGTTGTTTCTACCAAAGCATTTTCGAGTAATTCATTTAATTTGCTAGACTTAAACGCATTGTTTTTCATGCAGTTAAGACTAATTTTATTGAACAACGATTTCTTTAACGCATTTGGAAGCAATGAATTAAATAATTGTTGAGCGTTTCTTAATAGCCGGTATGCAACACCTCTTTGTCGATCGGAACCGCTTTGATCGCGTGAATTATCTATTACTACGGTTGAACTGGTGGACGGCGACACTGAACAACTTTCATCCATATATAAATCTTCATTGCTGTTATTTAATATAAAACAATTCACGACACATTCATAGAGAGCTCACTTTTCTTATATTAACGTTAATGCATTACAGGTATTATGTGTCAAATATAATTAGTTTCTAAGCCAAGATGGAAAAATGCAAAATCCCATGTTTAATACTGTATAAGGAATCCCTTTATTAACTGCTAACACCGGGACGGACAGACATTGTCAAATCAGTGAGCGAAAAAAAAACTATTTTTCAAAATTTTGGTTATCATTTAGAATTTAATGTTCTTAGAAATTAAACATATAATTCTATTATCTTATTTATAGTGTTATCATTTTTGTTTGTACCTGTATTTAAAGCGAATTAAATGATCATATTATGGTAGAAAATATTATCGTATAAAGTTTAATATTATTAAATTAATAGTACTATAAATTGTTATAAATAATTTCTTTACAAAGAAGAAATAAAAAATAAAATAAAATAAAATAGCAATTTTAAATAATACTCTTTTGTATAATCCGATTAAAATAAATTAAAAATCATTTTTAAATCTCTTAATCCTTTGGTAGAAAAATAAACATTTTCTAAAATATTTATAGGTCCTATACAATTTTAAAAAAGCTGATAGTATTTTTAAATAATGTTTAACCAACGATATTCATGATTAATATTAAATTAATCTCAAAACTAGAAATGTTTCATTTATAAAATACATAAAGCGAAATCATTAGTAATGTATCATTAATCGGAAAAAATTCAGATATTTTATAAAAAGCTTTCATTGTTTGTTAGCAAAGTTTAGTTTCGAATCATTAGAAGATAGAATTGTAAAAAAGGCTTTACGCTTACTTATGATCGTACGCATTATTAACGATTCCATTCGGTTTAATGCTATGCCTGCTTCTGCATCTCACCTCTATTCCCCATATTTTTTCCATTTCATCCCTGTTCATAAAAAAAGAAAATAGTATACATTAAGTTGAGTATTATAATATTTGTACGGAATTTAATGAAAAAAGTTTTATCGAACTTTAATGCATAACAAATTTAATTTTCAGTGTTCAATAGAATTTAGACGAAATACATACTCAAATATTAACTTTTGAAGTGCGCTTTCGATTTTTTGTGACTTAAATTCGTCACGAATCAAATATTTTTTAATGTATTTATCGTTAATATGCACTATTTTTTGCTGAGAAAAGAAAAATTGATAACAAAAATACATTAAACTGATTTTTAACAAAAAAATGAAACAAATTATTTGACGATAAGAATAATCGATTGCGATCATACCATCCAGTAATAATTAAATGTGTGCGTCTCTGATATGTCTGAGATTCCGTGCATAACTTCTTCGATCAGCTAAATTGAGAAAAGTTTTTAATATGTTTAAAAGGATTTTTAAAGAATTTTCTCATTCTTTTTACTGATAATTTATGATACAAAAATATGTCAAGCATTTTTTCGGTAATATTTTTTAAGCTTTATAGCATTAGAATGCAAGAAAGTAATCCCATTATGAGCTATTGATCGAAACGTAATGGAAGTTTTAAACCGATTGGAGCCAAACAAAGTTATAATTATCATTCAAAAGTTACGAATTCCATAGTTAGTGAAAGTTTAATAATTTTAAGCTTATTGCAAGGATTTTGTATCAATTATTATTTCTTCGACCGAATCATTATAAAATGAAACTATAATTTTTGACGGAATAAATTATTCGAAAATAATGCGAAATAAACCTTATCATTAAGAATGTGAAATAGTTTTGCTTCATTTTTCTCCTCTTTTTTTATGCGTAAAAGCTTTAGCAAAGGCTTCGTAGTTCCGCCCTAAATATATACGTATATTAATTTTAATTAAACTCTTAATTTATGAAAAATAGATGAAACGCTAATTTAGAATGCTATTACCATAAAGAAAACGGTGAACAGTATAATGAATAATGTTGTTGTGCGGAATAAACCAAAGTGAGTAATCCCTGGCTCATTGCTTAGTATGGCTATGAGAGCGAAAGCCACGGCTCCTCGCAGACCGCCATATGCCTACGCAATCAAATACATCAAAAAATACGATTTTAAAAACATTTATCAAAATTAAAAATTTTTTGTCTCATTATTTTATTTCATCTAAAAATTTTAAATTAATCATCCATTTATAAATACCATAAGTGTCTGTTCCTCGCATTTGATGATTGGTTCGCGTTTAAACAAGTTATTGGCGATAAATGTGAGCAAAAAAACGCCTGTAAAGATTACATTAATTTTTGATAATTCATTTTGAGATTTAGAAATTAATTAATTTAGATATTTTGAGATTTGGTCCATTTTTCTATGTTAAAAAATGACATTAAAATTATTTATATTAATTTATCCAAAGCTATTAATAACGCTATTATTTAAATGCCATTATTATGAAAGTTATTAATATTACTTTATCAACTCTTGTTAAACATTGAAGAAATATTTAGTTTTTTTGCAAGTAAGCAATAGTTAATCATTTAATTTGGTATAATCATGACTATGAGTTGGATATAAATTACTGTATAATGGAATGCTTTTAGGGATGGAAATAGTAATAAATCTGCATTTTATTTACAGTTATGTTTATTTTTTATTGTGTTCAGACTCGGTAATACACTCTTATCATAAACTATTTTAACCCCCAAATGCACATTTAATAGTTAGTTCTACTTTTAGAAACCTAACAAAAGCTTTAAAATCTTAATTATTTAATTATTTTGATTCATAATTTATGCTGAAATATGTTTTCTAATTTATATTACACTCCATATAAAAAACTTTTCGAAAGTAAAACAATTTAAATATAGGTTCAACCGATCTATTTATATGATTATAATGATTACTTACTAACAAAACGATAGGCGACGCAAAAAACTAACGATAAAACAGCAAATGCCGTGTTCCACACTGGCGTTTCGTTAATGAGCATCGTTCCCAAGAAAAAGAATATCAACAGATCTGATATTGTACTGGAAATAAAATATTTAGAGTCTAGTAATTTTGTGCTCATTTAATATTAATTTATTCCAATAAATCATACAATTTTAGGTGCGTTTTCAAATTATATAAACTTGGTTTATATTATATAACGATCTTTCAAGTCAGAACTTAAAAATAAGTGCATGAAATTACCAAATTAAATAAAAATCTAGTACATTGAGAAAATTTAATTTGTCAAAGACGTAATCTTAAGCTATTTATTGCTGCTTATAATTTTCCTAACAATCGGGCCGGACTTAAAACTTACGACAGTAATCAGTAATGGATGCACAAAAGTTCAAACTTTGAACTTCAAAGTTAAAGAAATGTCTTAACTTTTAACCTTAAATTATAACGCCATTTATTAATGTTAAAAAAATTAACTATAAGCATAACCGGACAATAAAATTTTTATCTAACTTTGGGCGATTAAGAAAACTAGAGTAAACTCCTTTTTCCGCCAACATTTTAAATTAATTTTAATTTTAGAATATTAGTTAATATTTATCTATAATTATCTATTAAAAAATAAAGTTCATAAAAAGTCGGCAAAAAAAGATAAATTGAATTAATCGGTTAACTTGGTTTTTATTTTTAACTTGACCCGTTAAGAATCTCTTTGACTCGCATCATAATTTTCATTCATCATTCTTAACTTTAACAGGTTAACCCTGTGTGATGTGCATCTCTAGTAATCACCCCTAAAAGTTTGCGCAATCTAGTGCTGATCAATAATATAATACATTTTTAGATAACAGGTACTAGATTTATCCATTTTACCGATACTCCATTTACTGGAAAGTAATTTCCGTCGTGTTTTTTTCACGATCTAATACATTATTTATCGATTTAAAAAAGTCTTTCCTACATATTTAAATTATAAAATATTTAAATTAAAATAAGTTATTTTTATAGCAGTGATAATGCATCTTTAAATTATTGGAGAATTTTTTGGTGCAGGCATTATGAACAGGCTTTGAAAATCGTTAATTAACGATTCAGTTTTTTCGCTGAATTACATAATTCGAACTCTATATAACTTGATATTAATCATTGTAGATCTTAAATTCACTTCAAAATTTTTAGCAATTCTAACGAATCCAGTTTAAACATAACTAACGATTTCAAGGAATTTAGCTTAAAATTTGTACTAAAAATTATATAAATTAATAAGTTAGTACAAAAATATTACTAAACGCGATCGATGAAGGTTCTGGATTAATTTATTTAGAATAAGCGAATTCTGAAAATAATTCTATCACATCACAATCATTAGTTTCTGTATCTAAAGATTTCATTTAAAACAATTTTTTATAACAGTAAAATTTTTAATGAAATATTTTAGGGTTTAAATAACTATAAATCCTTTTTAATTAATTTAGTATCTAAAATTTCTTACCAATTTTTCTAACGATTTTGGAACTTTTTTCTAACGATTATTAAACGATTTGGCACTAGTTTTTATAACGATTTTCAAAGCCCTATTTATGACATTATACAGTGAACATGAGTTTTACAATTAATAGTAACTTTATTGAACAATAAATCATAGATTTTAGTGTTAGAATGCATAAGTAATTGTACATTTTGGGAATATTTATAAATAAACTGGAAATTTATTTTGGAAAGTATTTAATATGAATATATTACATTTAAAATAATGATAAATTAAACTCGCTTTTTTAAAATAATCTAACGAAACTTATTGTTGGGTTGCGTGTGAAACGAGATCACGATTTCCAGAAATTAAATATCATTATCAATTGAAAAATGATATTTTACGTGCTCAACTCAAATTGTAATTTAGTTTAGATTTGGAAATTAATTTAATAGCTTAGTTTAACAAAACGAACGGAACATTTAAAAAACCTAAAACAAGTCGAGTTCTCGAATTATAATGATTTAAACAATAGGTAATGACTATGTATAAAACATTCATAAATATATTAATTTTCCTGCAATTATGTCATTTACTGCACGGTTTATTAAAAAACGCAAAGTGAATGAAACTGAAGAAATGCTCTTTTGTCTGATTTAATTGATGCGTAAAACTTTGTCTGTGCTTCAATTACAGCTAAAATGTTGAGCAACACATAAAACATTATCATTTTCAATGTTTCTAAAATATTGAAGAGAAAGCATTAATTTCTAATGATGGCAGAAAGCTCATTTTTCCTGAGCTTGAGCTTGAACATGCAAAGCTTAAGCTCAAAACAAGAAAAAATTGATACCCTGAGCTTGAGCTTACTAATTTATGAATTGGCTTGAGCTTATAGCTGTAAGCTTATATTTTTCCAAAAATTTTAAAATTCACAATTAATAAGAGTTATATATTTTTACATATTCCAATTTTTAAGTCATAATTACTAGTAAAATATCGCTTAATTTAACTTAAAAACTTGTAATTAAGATTAATTTTATTATTTTTTTAAAGCAAAAATATTTTATTGATATGGGCAATGCTTATATAAAATTTGAAACATTTTATGGTAAAAGTTTGTTTTTATTAAACTCAACACAACCTCAATTAGCTCGATGAATTAAGCTTGAGCTTACAAATTGAAGCTCAAAGGATGTTGAGCTTCGAACTTCAGAATTATACAAAATCTCATATTTGAGCTTTATCTTGAGCTTGAGCTGGCTTAGGCTAGCTTGCCTGAGCTTGAGCTTTCTGCCATCATTATTTATTTCTAATGAATGGATGTATGAACAAATAAATAAAGTGAAGATCAATGAAACAAAAAAAATTTTAATTAAAAAAAATTGCCGTTGGATTCGGGATGTCTGTCAGTTTGGACGCATTTTTACCATAATAAAGGTATTTATCGCGAAAGGAGTTTTTTAAATAAAAATTAGACATTTGTTTCCTATAGAACGTGTTATATGTGTGGTCACACGTTAAGAACAAAGTTTGATTTTAACTGTGAGAGCTGAGCATAAACTGAATATAATTTTTTAAAACACGCACTTAAAGTATTTTAACAAAATGTTCGCTGCAATTTTTTTTGTGAAACCAATACTAAATGGTTTGTTTGCCATAAATATTGAAAAGAAATACTGTAAATAACATTAAAAATATACAACCCAATGCAACAATACTGTAGTCGTTTAGTATTTTGAATTTAATTAATCTTAGAATTAAAGATCATTATGTATGTTCGCTCGCGAGTTAAATAATATACGGCATATGCAAAAATATAAATAAAAATCGTACTTATATTTACATTCGGCATTGAGATATTCGCATAAACTTAACGATTATAGTTCACGCAAGAATAATCAATATATTATTATGCGACTCGAAAAGTTTTAAAAAGTTTTTGTTATTTGTTCTAACTCATAAAAGCGATTAAAATTAAGCGAAAGATTTTTTCTCAAACTATTATATTTATTACTGTAATTACTGTCTAGACTCTAGACCGACCAAATTATTTTCTATGGTATATTACAGTAGCTTAGTTTTAGCGATAATGCAAATTTCTAATATCAAATATTATTTAAAGAGGAAAAGGAAAATTAAAACTCAAAATAGATTAAAGATAAAACTATTTACAGTATATATAATATTGTAATCGACTATTAAACACTTACCTTAAAGTTTGAGCAAAATATTTCACTGTGGTATAAGATTTTCGCGACACATTCTTAAAAGCGTATTCTGCTTGAAACTAAGCAAAATCATAAATTTTTAATTAACGCCAGTAATAATAATACTAAATTTTATAAATAGTAATTTATCGTTACATACCAAACCACAACCAATAATACTAATAATTCCTGACCAGTGAACTATTTCGGCACTTAAAAACGCGATGTATGCCATCGCCACCATAATCATTGGTTCTACCACTTTATAGAAAAATATTATTTAATTTTTTCATAGAATCGTTAACTATTAAATCAATTATATTATAAGTTAAAATTTTCTAAAATTGTTTCGAACTTATATGTATTGTTTTTAAAACATTGCTAAGATTTTTAAATTGTAATCTTTATAAGTAAACATCAGCACAATTCGAGTAGCAGTTGGTTTCGTCAATACTTTATGACACAGTAACAGAAATTGTGTAAACCTATTTTCTTTTTTAATTTATAAGTTTGTATTTGTTTATATTTTTAAAAATAGAATATAATTTCTTTATAGAAAAGTTTTTTTCAGTTACAATATACCTCTTACTTGCGTAGTTTTTAAGGTTAGAAATGAGGTAATAACTCCAAAAAAGCAACCAATTAGAAAACCTCCAATGCTTACCAAAAGGAATGCAATGAACCCTAACATAAAATCAACACCAGTCACTTTCTCAACGCCTAGCATTGCCTCCAATAACCGGTGCACTACTATCACAACCGCGTCTATTCACAAATACATTATACAACGTTTCATATTAATCAATAGAAAGTATCAACTATTAATATATATTTACCATTTAATAGTGATTCTCCAAACACAAGAAAGTATAGCGGTTTATTGACACTCAGGTCTTTGAATATTGCTAACACCTTTAAATAAAAAATATATGTATTATTACCCATTTGTTTGTGCTGTATTTAAAATTTCGTAAACAACATAACAAAGTTGAATAATACCGATACGGGATCGACAGCACTGATCGCTGAGCTAAAGATCATAAGCTCTATGAAAGAGATTTGTGGGAATATTAACCATTTGACATTTAATCCCGAAACGAAATACAATGAAATGCCGATTAGTGCTATGTTAATAATAGTTCCCTAAAATTAAATATAACATTAATTGATACGTTAATTAAATTTAACTATTTTTAATGATTACGTGTATGAATACTATCTAAATAAATATAACTAAAATCCATATATAAAATGTGCGTATAAATCAAAAATGTATGCTAATTATAACTTTTTATTAGTCAAAACAAATAAGAGTTCAATAAGTAACTTATGAGTAAAACACGTCATTTTAATAAATTACATTCAAGTCACTTATTGTACATAAACTTACACTGTAAAATAGAGATCTTATTTGTATCGGTACACATACATGTAGTTAAACAAAAGTTTTATATGGAACAAACTAATAATTCTAATCATATAAAACAAAGGTTACCTATAATAAGCTTACATATAATGTGAATATAGTACAACATTTCACTATTTATAAATCGAGAAAATAGTTCAATGCTAATTCACTATCATAAATGACTTTTCTTCAACTATACTTTTATGCATAGAATTCTGTATACTAAATACGATTAAGTTATGAACATTAAACTATTAGTGTCAAATGCAACAACAAAAATACTGTATTGTTCAAAATTTTTTAGCTCACTTTGAATAGACAAAGTTGAACTTATGGATTTGACCATATGTTCCTATGACCGTCTGTGTGTCCGCAGTTTAATATTAATAAAGGGATTTAGCTTTTTTCCATATTGGGTTAGAAACTTATTTAAATGTCACATAAGTATGCAGTAATTCAGCATAAGAAAAGTGAGCTCTCTTTGAAAGTGCCCGAATTGTAATTATTTTTTTAAATATAACAAAAACTGTTCTGAAATATTTTCTTATGGACAGAAACGATGGAGTTAGAAATGTTTTTCATACACTACTACAGTAGATGGAGCATTTAGTCTGTTTGCTGAAATTCTTATAAATTGATTCACGAAGTCAGTTCTAAAAATCTTTAAAAGCTTTGGGCATAAGAATATTAGTAACACTAACGCTAAGTTTTAAAAAATAATGCATATTTTATATTATTTATTCGCGTTAACATAAAATATGGAATTCAGAGATTTTAATGTGTAATGATAATGTTACACTTATCGGTTTTCGGATAATATATATAATATTTCTCTATAATACTGTATATAGAAAATTGGGTAAACACTGTAGAATGTAAAAGAAATATTTAATGACACTGTTAATGTTATGATGGTATTAAAATAATTAAATAAATTAAGAAACTAAGATACTTATGCAATATACAAAATACACAAAAATTCATTAAATATAGAATGTTTTTATATATTTAGTGCCATTAAGTATATATATTAAAATAAATCGTTATCCGATAAAAATGAAATAAAACACAAAAATAAAACAATAAAAATAAAATCTAATGAAATTTGTCAATCATTATAAACACGAAAATTTTCAAACAATTCTATATTCGCAAATTATTAGTATTGCTTACTATATATACGTTTGTAACTTTTTGAATTATTTTGCAATTCTAAGAAAAAAAAGTTTCGAGAGGTTTATGTATGAGAATACAAAACTCTGTTGTTTTAGCACAATTTATTTCGTTATTTACTATTAAAAATCGTGGTAAAAAATTATATACCGGTACATGTACATGGGTTAAGCGAAATAGAAAGCAAAGCGCAGTAAATGCGGAATCAGTTTTTTAATAAATGAAACAAAACTGAACTTTTAGGGAATGAATAACAATTTTCAACATAATCTTAAGGCAAATTAGTTTTTTTGTAAACTACAGTAATTACACTCGAAAACGTGTAAATCATGTGTAATATCTTTTACAGATTAAATCAATAGAAAAAATCAATATTGCAAGTCTGAAATATGAAAATTGGTTTTACTCACAACAACTGCATAGAGCAGTATAGTTCCTATATTATTAAAGAAATCGCGATCGTGTAAGGAATACGCAGATTCCAGAATTATTCTGTCAAATTTGAAACAAAAAAATTATCTCTTTTAAGGAAAATGCGTATGAAAAATCCAAATAAGTTTGTCAACAAAAATAGTTAAATAATTCTTACGGCGGCAAAAGGGCGAAGAAAAATAAATCTACAGTAAACTTAGGCACTTCGTGTGTCTGATCTAAAACACTGGAAAAATAAATTAACGGTTAAATATAATGCTTTTATTAAATCGATATATCTTACTGTATAGACGCACCAAACGCTAAACCAATTAAAACTAAAATGCTTTTATAAAAAAGAGGCAAGAAATGTGATCAATAAAAATTACTTTAATTAATAGCAGAAAAATTAGTGTCAACGCAAAAATAACACTTACCACGACTCCGGTATAAAATTGGTTAAAAAACTGCTGTAATGGTAACCAATTTTAGAGAAAGCGGCCACAAGCAAAAACACGCAAAATATCCACAAATTCTTCACTTTAGCCCATTCCCATCCGATCAACGGTATGTGAACCGTTAGTTTCCTTGTGGTGGAATTGGTTTCATTTTTACCTGTTTCTAATAGTATTAGATTAGTTCGCGTGCCATTACATCGCACCCAACACACCAGAATCGAAACAAACAGATACATTAATTGATATCGGGTGCAACACATTATAAGTTTCTATCGGACCCAACATAACGGTTTAACTAACTTCGAATACTGAACGCAATAATGTCAAACGCATGAATGACAGCGCGTCGTCGCATCTAAATTAGATCGATATACAGTCGTAGAATAAGTTGTATATTTTTGTTTGTTTTTTGGTCGATCGCTCGCTCCATTTTTTAAATATAAAAAATAGTTTTGTATGGATTCACTTAAGTTTATTGAATATACGCGTCGAATTAAGTCGGTTCCAAAACGAAATATTCCACTCAAACTAGTATGTCGGTATAACCTTAAATTTATAGAAAAAGCATCCAATTCTGAATATTTGAGACCAAAAAATTTTAATAAAAAGACTATTGTTAAGAATCCCATTACATATATGTGAGCAAAAAAGTTAACTTAAAGACTTTTGGGACATTGGGTGTTGAGTTTCCAGCTCGAGTTTCAGGACCGAGTTGCTTGAGAGTGGAGTACATAACCAATACATGCATTGAATGATTACTCTATTATTGCA
>JAQIXJ010000625.1:0-29958 GCA_034700185.1 Phthiracarus laevigatus
TTAATATAAGGAATTGGTTAAAATCACTTTATTAATATAAGGAATTGGTTAAAATCACTTTATTAATATAAGGAATTTGTTAAAATAATTTTTATTAATTTAAGGAAATTGTTTGAATCATTTTTATTAATTTAAGGTATTTGTTAAAATCATTTTTATTAATTTAGTAATAAACACTTAATTAATATAAGATATAGGCATCTATCTTTCTAATATAAAAATTTCCTCTAATTAATATTTTATGCACAGCCACCCAAACACAATAATCAGAGATGTGATTTTTAGGAATAACGATTTATCAAATTTTATTGTTATTTAGTTAAAAAAACCCAACTTTTTGGTGGTAATAAAAACTCAGCCAAACTTGATTTATATTTTATAAAAACTATTATAATTTAAAGTTTATTTATTTAATAAATCCCTACTTAATCATAAAACTTATTATAAATTGCTTTTATTTATTGTTTAAAAATTTTTATAAAACAATTTATTTGTGTACTAAAAGTGTTCATCATAATTAAAATTTTAATATTTATAATCAAATAGTATAGTATTTTATGCCAAATTTAATTTAATTTCTTGATTTTTAAGATCCAAAATAACATTTTGAAAATGAGATCTTATTTAGCGTTTTATATTCATAATATTGGTTTATTTGGTGGTTATAAAAAAGTTGGTGGGTATAACGAAACTTATTAATTTTTTGGTGATTATGGTGAAATTTGGGATAAATATTATAGTGATATATATTATTATTATTGTTTTACAACTAAAATATCTTTTAAAAATTCCTTTTATAGCCTAAAATTTAATTTAATAATTTATTTTACCTTTAAGGACATTTCTAATTCTTTTTAATTAATAATTATTGATTATTAATCAAATTAACAATTATATTAGCGCACAAAACACAAACACAATATAAAACGATTTCACGTAACGTTAATTATGCGCCAAAAAACAATTATTATTGTTTTTATCAATCAGAGATTGCGCACATCAAACTGAGTCAAATATTTATGACCTAAATATTTACGTTTTATAATATAAACGCTAGCATTCGATTCTCATGAGACAGCGATAAATTTAACCCATTTCTATTTAAGCTACTTTTCCAGACAAATTAATTGCGATGGCGACTACTGTATTGGTTATTTATAAAGTATTGTCCACCAAAATAGAAACATTAGCATAACAATCAATCACTGAGTCTACACTCAAATAAAAGTTCAATTTATGGCTTTTAATTTTATTAAAAACACATGTGCAATACATATACATATACGTAGACAATAACTTTAAGACAAAAGAGGTAAACGGAGGATAAAGTGCTTTAATCTGACCCTTTAACACATATTTTAGTATATTGTTTCTATTGAACATAAGAAATTTGTATTTAATAAAAATTTCTTCCGATAAATATACAAAATGTAGAATATTTTCAAGTAAACTGACGGAATTAGGTGAGTCGTGAGATTGCATCCAAAATTTATCAGCTAAATAGGTTTACTAATTACGCTTTTATTCCCCGTTTCATTGCAAAATAATATTTTAAACTTATTTTAGCCAAAATATTAGGTGAATGCTATAAAGCTATTTTAAAAATAGTAAAACCCTTGAAATGTTTTATTCCCAATTATTGATAAATAATACATTAATTTAAGAAATAAAAAAATTATATTTTCACAATCTTAAAGTTATACCGTACAGGTAATAACTAAATTACTTATACGCTATGGAACACTTAAATTGTTAATATAATTTTTAAACGAAAGACAAAGTGTTATAATCTCAGATTTTAATCTCAACATAAGTTTTTAAGAGCTTTTAACGCAATTTTGTGAGCTTAGTTTCATTATTTGGATTTAGTGGTTTGCGGAAAAATTCAAGTATATTTGATCGATATTCAGTTCTATAAAATATTAATGAATATTTGATTCAAATTATTGAAGATTTTAATATGTACTATAATATTTAAACATCTATAAAATAATTCTTCGGGTCTGACGATAGTAAAATTATCTGAAAGCTAAGTGTAATTAATAACTGGGGTCGGAAAATATAAAATCAATCAAATTTATAGAGTAATTACTAATAATTTTGCATAAAAAGTTATTAAAAAAAGACGAATATTTTTTAAAGATCTGACGACGGGATTAAAAACTGGTCATTAAAGATAAACGCAATAAATTAAATTTTTAAGTTTTCAATACTTCAATACAATTAATATCACTTTATAGTTTACAATTATTAAAGAATTTTTATCTGATTTGGTTTAATTCTAATTTAGTTTCTAAGTTGTCTTATTAATTTTAGGTTCATCTTAGATTTTTCATGATTACTAATTATCATTAAATTTTTCTTTTTTGCCATTATTTACAGAATTAAGCACAATATAAATGAAAGCGCACTAAAAGTAGTAAACTAAACAGTAACAAATACTTTAATTAAATTCAATTTAAATAATTAAATAATTTAAATTGAATTTTTAAATTATGTGAATAACATTTATTGCTATTATTAACAACTGATTTAACTGTTTTGATATCTTTATATATTCGTTATAATAATAAAAAATATGAATGAAATTAACTTTCGGTCTATTGTTTGCCACTTCTATGAATTTCTTCATGTTTTCGCAGTTATACCGTAGTACCATATTTAGCTTCATTAAGCGTATTTTTAATGCTTTATTCGTTACTATTTTTAAAAGTTTTCGTATTAAGTTAAGTAAAATAACTGTTCTGTAATGTTTATTTTAAATAAATGATTTTTACGACAAAGTAATAATAACGAACAGAAAATAAAATTGTTACGGTATTAACATATTTAAAACATTATTCATTCATTTTAGCGGTATTTACTTCTGAATTATCATTATTTACTTCTGAATTATCATTATTTACTTCTGAGTTATCATTATTTTCTTCCATATTTTCATTGATTGGACTTTTTTCCATGATATATGCGGGCAACTTATCTCCCCATTTGCTTAACGCGGCACAGTTATATAAATGCTTTCCGTGCTTCGCCTTCGTAAATACAATTTCATGTAACTTTCCGTCACTGCAACACATTCGACAAACGCTGTGCCTGTGTTTGCGTAAAACCGGCTGAACAATTCGAGGCCACGAATCCATTTTTGAGTGATACTTACGCTGTCCCTTACGTAACACTACGTAAGAAAACGGTTCTTTTTCTGCTCCATCACTACGCAAGCCGTAATCTAATGGTTCGTACACCACATTAAACCTGCATATTTGTTTCTTTGTCAAAGAATGCCGAGGACACGAAAACTCATGAGGACAGGGAGCGATAATGTGCGAATCGGTATACTGTTTATCCACTGTAACATCAGTGTCTAGTATAGTATCCGTATTTTCGGCAAATCTTTCCGTTAGTTTATGTCCAGTTTTATCCAGTATAAGATTTCTCGCCTCAATGACAGCATTGAATCCTGAACGAGTTCCGTGCTCTACAATGACTAATAAGTCTTGCGTTTTGTTCCAGAGATTTTCGATCACATGAATACGGTTTTTAGCGTCCGGTAATTCTAGTAAAGAGAAAGCACTCACAACCATGTCGTACTTGATATTATGAGATGCGGGCAAAAACTGTCGATGAAAAACAGAATCGATTGACATCTTCTTATTTTCTTCGCCGCCTTGAAGTAGAAGACGACACGTTTCGTTGATTTCGCTCGAAATATCGACACAAAAAAATTCGTTAATCGATTTATGCCACGACTCGTTTGCGGCCCATATTGTAGTTCCGATACCGGAACCAAAGTCGAACAAACTTGTGGGTACAAAGTTAGGATCAGCTTTTTTGATTTCATTGAACACAGAAAACAGTGCCGCATAATTGGGTGCCAAACGCGCGGCCATATAAACAGCGGACATATACTCGTCAAATACCACTTCTTTATAGAGAAACGATACGTGTTTTAATCTTTGTATTGTCTTTTTTCTGATTCGCTCCAATACTTCCTCTCTTTCAAGTTCATCCAGCGAATCGATATCAATGTTTTCTCTTATCGCAAACATATAAGCGATTTCTTGCGCGCGTTCTCTCAACTCATTCTCTTCGGTTGGCATTTGGTTTACGTGAAACCGAAACGACATTCGACATACGTCTTCCTTAAACTGTGGCGAATTATATTTGTTGATAATCTTTTGGGCAGCGATGTCTAATTTGGGCGGAAGTGTAACGCACCCAACATTTCGTTTGCCACAGTGTTTTCGATACGCCAATCCTTGGTTCTCGAACTGATCCTCAATTTCGCTGTCGAGTTGTGCCGTATATTTCGGTTTACTCCCACTTAAGCGCAATATAGTATAATTGACTTTTACCGCATTTGATTTTATTGGCGATAAGATTTTAGTTAGTAAATGTGCCATTATTTTTGTTTCACTCAATTATATAATAGTAAACAAACACATGCGACAATGTGTCACATGAATCGCACGTGTAAACTATTTTTAACTTTCGGCAACTTTTTTAAATTGTATGATGTATACGTTTATTTATTAATCACGAGCTAAAAAGTTGTAAATTTTTGAAGTCGTTTGAAATTCGGTGGATTTAATGTTTTATTATGTATTTAAATGAATTTGTAGAAAATTACTTATAATTAAATGAAATAAAATTGGCAGAAAAGAAAAGTTGACTGACGATGAATCGAAGTAAAGATAGTTTAATATATGAGAGTAAAACTTACGAACAAAATAAACCGCATGCGAATTCAATCGAGAAATTGAGAATTTTAATTAAGACTAAATCACAATCTTATGAGAATCGATTAAAAATCTATTGCGCACTTCATAGACCCGTTGGAATCGCGTATTTATACCACTTTTTTATTTTGATGGTGATTGTGATCAGTTGTATTATATTCAACGTATTTCTCAACACTATATTCCGTATGTTTCAACTTGACTTTAATTCCATTCATTTGATGGCATTTTTTGATATCATTCTCATCGGTATTTAAGTTAATTTTAAAATTTCAAAGTATTAAAACTTTATTTTTTCTAAATAAATCTACACAGTTATACTGTCAAGTGAGTTAATTTTGAGATTATGGTCGTGTTCTTGTGTCCACGATTATCGAGGGCTGAATGGAAAACTTAAATATTTAAAATCATTTGGTTTTATGAGAGGTTTAGACATCACTGGTTTACTAACATTTATAGCAACAATAATACTTGTATTAAACGAATCATTCGTTGGTATACCAAGTAAAGTACTAAAAATATTGCATTTGCTTCAAATATTTCAATTTTATCGAATTTCGTTTCGGATATTGCGACTTATGTCGAGTACAGTTGTTACGCATTTTAACGCGATTTGTATCTCAATTATCTTAGCATTACTTGTATTACTATTCTGCGCTTTTGCGGTATTTCTGTTTGAAAAGGAGAGTAATGAAAATATTGACAATATATTTGAAGCGATTTGGTGGGGAGTTATAACACTATCCACTGTCGGGTGAATATTTATTAGTAGTTTAGAGGAGTTCATATTTAATTAAAATTTGGTTAAAAATAGATATGGCGACAGAGTTCCCATCACAACAATGGGTAAAATATTGACATGCATTTTCGTAATCGCTGGCGTTTCTATGTTCGCATTGCCAGCAAACATATTCGGCACTGGATTAGCAATTAAAGTACAGGAACAGCAGAGGAAAGTTGTTGATTCACGAATATCTGCGAAATTAGTTTTTCACTTTTGGAGACTTTATGACACTAATGACGAGACTAGGGATTCCGAAATTTGGGCACATTATGTCAAGAAAAATAAACATATTACTATTGATGATAAAATTGCCATAAAGTTTATTTTAATAATTAAATATTTGATAACTCGGCGACAGTTTAAGATGTTAATGCGATCACAAAATGGTGAAATAGATTATAGACAGTTGAAAGAAAACATTGAACAGATCGCTACCGAAATAAGTAAAATCAAAAATACATTATCGGAGATTAATAGAAAAATTCGTGACAAATGAAAAATTTTATCGTATATATATATAATAAAAGTAAACGAAAGATGTAAATGTATTAAATATATTTAATTAAACGATGTATAAAATAACGTTTATATAATAAAGTAATATTAAATTAAATGATTTTTCAAAAAAAAAATTGTTTGTATCGGTAAACAGATTTATTGGGTGTAAGCTTGTACCGTATATTAACGCTTCTCGTATTGCAGCACTATATATATGCTATGATTGCACACACATTATACGTACCGGAAAATCCGTTGTTTATAATAAAAAAATATGACGAAACGTTATCGTTATTGTGATTAACACTAAACGTTTATTATAACCATTTGCGCATTAAATATTACATGCTATGCATTATATGGTTATTTAGCGCTTATTTTGATATAAACCAATTGATTTAAACGCAATATCATCGGAATATGTATTATTGTAGTAACAAAGATTGTGTGAATGGCAGCGGCAGTGATAGTGAAAAATATATACCGCTTCGGTTAATGGTTTGCGCGCACTCTTTGTGCGAATTGTGTGTTCTTCACTACTGCCAGCAAAACTGTTCATTCGTTAAATGCTCGATATGTGGATACAACACCAATATCACAGACACTGTGGCGCAGAACATAACCGCTTCTGGCGGTGATATTCAGAAATGGCGTGAAAGCACTGCAACCACTCATGTGTTGCGATTCAATACAGAACTATTACCACTCGATCTTTACTCGATTTCTGATGCCGTCGATTGCGGTCATATCACTGCCACCAAAACCGCAGAAATGGTTGATTTGGATTTAGACGACGATAATGATCTGCCAATCGATGGAAACGATAAAGTGTTGAACTCGTTGGCAGAAGACGATAAAACTATATCGTCGATACCGTCGAAAGTACCGAAAACTGCGCCCAAAAAGTTTATGAGAATAGTCGAAGAGGGAGTGAAGACGTTTACGTCATTATCGGAAAATCATCAGTCGATTAAAAAAACTTCGGACGAAACCAAAGACTGGTTTAAAAAATTGAAAGTGAATGCCAGGGAAGGCTTTCATCGGATGCACTCGATTTTGCAAATGAGGGAAAAAGAGTTTTTGGAGGATTTGGAAAAACAAGAAAAAGATCGGATCGAAGAGTTGCAGGTTTTTCAAAACGAAATATTGAGTAAAAGATCGGAACTAAAGGGTAGACTTTTGCACTGCAATCAACTACAAAGTGAAAGAGAAAGGCGTACTTTGAAGTCGTTTATCGAACAAATCACTAAAGACTCGAATTTCATGAAATTGAATCCACCAAATGTAGAACATAACGTATTATTTAATGTAAAATTAGAGGATCATATTAAGAATTATGGAAACGTCACGCGTTCAAGCGTTTCGGTTGTCGACAATATTGAACGCATGTCTATTAGTGAATCTAAAGATTCTAGTGATTCGTCCAGCAATGATGAGGAGGAAGAAGATTCAATGTCCATCAACGATGACCACCAATCAACAACGAAGAAAGAAATCGTGACAGTGCTTCAAATTAACGGTTTGGGGAAATTTTTTGTGCAGAAAGAATCGGAGAAAGAGAAACTTAATGAATTGAAGCGTCAAATAAACGCAGTTTGTTCGTCACCTTTCAATCATCCACCAGCTATTGATTCAATACAATGCGGTCAACAAATTTTCGTGTTCTCAAATCACAACAGTTGCTGGTGTAGAGCTTCCTTAGTTTTTCTTCGAGAAGCGGATACCGTTGATGTTGAATTCGTGGCTCATGTATATTTAATAGATTACGGTATTGAAGAACAGACCGTTAGTTGGTTTAATGTTCGCGAGATGAAGCATGAATTATTTGATTTTACGATTTGGCCGGCGTTTGCATATAAATGCGCGCTTTATAATATTAAGCCAATCAGTGGCGATAGGAAACTAAAGGAGTTTTCGCTTAGTTTATTTCAAGAGTACGCTTTGGGCCGACAGCTGGTTATGTTTCTGTTAGATTTTAAAGCCGATACTCATTACGTTGATCTGATTCACTATGACGTTCCAGACGTTATGTACACATTTCCGACTATAATTCAAATACTGATACAAAATCAGTTGATGACTGTGGCTGAAGATAGAGAAAACTTTGTAGATTATATGCGACCAAATGTCACTCCAATCAAATATCCAGAGAGTGAAGCATTGAAATCAAATATAGTGGGAATTTCGGTGTTGGTGTCGCACATTGAAACGCCGGACTTATTTTATGTGCAGCTCCAACGTTCTAATAAATCGTTACTTCAATTAATAGATAAAATTAATAAAGTTTATGCCGATGTGAATAATCGCTCAAAATATACCTACTATTGTCCGAAAGTCACAATACCGTGTGCGGCACTCTATGACGACGAGAGGTTTTATCGCGCTATTGTTACCAAAATTTTAAACCATTTTGAGGTCGAAGTATTTTTCGTGGATTTCGGAAATAAATTAAACGTTCATAAAAAAAATTTACGAATGCTTAGCAACGAATTTATCAAAGATTTACCGCCACAAGCGATAGCCTGTGGCCTTATACACGTCGAGCCAGCGGTTGGCTATAAATGGAGTCAGAATGCAATCGAATTTTTCCGTTATTCTGTTGCCAACGAACGTGGGCCACAAATTCTTACGATGACAGCTCATGGATATGAAACATATAATACTAATCAGCGTAAACTTCTAGTCGTATTGAGAAGATTCGATGGCGCCGTTGATACCAGAATTAATTGTGAAATTGTGAGCAAACATTTCGCTATTAGCAGTGGTTCACATTCGTTACCTGATGATCATGATTTGAGAGCTCATAATACGCGCGAATTAACTCGCGGACAGTCACCAAATATTACTGATTCTAAAAAAAATTTACACGAAAAAGTGACTCTCAATTTCAGATTATCAGCCTTTGTAGCCGTGAAAGAAATGTTAGATCGGAGTCGACTCGCAAAGGCTGATAAACGTTCATCGCTTATAAAAGTGATCCCATCTGCCATTAAAGATCCTTACGATTTCTATATTCAATTGGATAAGTTAGAGATTCGAAATTATTTCAACGATTTGATGAAAGATTTGCATTATAAATACGAAACATTTTTAAAAATGGAAGAGAATTTTAGTGAAGGATCTGTTTGTGTATTTAAAAGCGGTGACGAATTTTTTAGGGGTCAAGTGATTAAATATTTGAATAGCTATAGCGATGAAAGCCGAGCGCTGTGTTTAGTGCGTGCTATTGATTATGGCACTGAACATCAAGTGAGGATATTAGATATGCGTCAACCATCGGGAACTTTCATTAAAGACGGACCGTTTGCTCTGAAGTGTTGCCTTCCATTTCTTACTCCATGTGGAGGTTCTGCAAACACATGGACAGAGACTGCCAAAGATGATTTTACTGCTAATATCAAAAAGTTTGAAACTGAATTATTTATTCTTATTAATGACGATGAGTTATTTGAGGAACCAGTTTCTGTGTCACTTTTTGGTAGAGAAGTTACGATTCCAGGAGCGCTTGAACGACAAAAAGTAAGATATATAAATATTGGTGATATTCTAGTGTCAAATGGTTTGGCGTGGTCTGAACGGGTAAATACAGAAGAAGAAGAGTTAAATGATGATAATACTACACGATTAGAAGACAATATTCTGCAGAGTTTACAGCGAAGACATGGACACCCATTAAGCAGTACTCAAAATGGTGATTTGCATTACAAAAATGAAGTATATCCTGGCGAAAGTGAATTCATAGGAATACCAACAGATCTCACTGATTCCACTGATGACTTTACTGTTTCATTTCGATACTATAATGGCAAACATGCGGATACTAAGCAACCATTATTTATGATTGAAAGCAATATCGAAACATTACGTAAAACAAGAGAGTTAGAGCCATATAAGGGCGGTTTTCAGAAGAATACGGCGTGTACTGCTTTCTTCCACTTCGATTCTACTTGGAATCGTGCGGAGATCGTAGGAATATCGCAAAAACCAGATGAAGATAGTCATAAAATTATTGTGCGTTTTGTAGACTATGGAAATATTAATCACGTTTTGTCCGATGATTTAAGTTCAGATGTTTTTGGAATCGATATACCAAAGTTAGCGTTAAAATGCAAATTACATAATATAAAGCCCGTGAACGATGAGGCGAGAGCTAAAATAAGTGATCAGATATATCTTAATGTGTTCGATAAGAAATGTAAATTTATTTGGGAAGTAAGTTATCAAACCTAAGTTGTTTACGTGCTATATTTAAACTAATGATTGTTTATCTATACTCTGCTAATTTAGAATTATCCCGATTTACCAATGCAAGTCACTTTATTGATTCCTAATAATGAAACGACGTCTGGTTATATACCACTAAAATCTCTATTACTAAATCAAGATCTGATAATCAACGAGGAATCGGACAATAATATACCGAAAGAAGTGCAAAAAGTATTAGATTTCCGTGATTGCGGTCGATTTAAGCCTTATTCGGTTAATTTCGAAACGAAAGAGTTCTATCAGATGGTGGTTGCGTTTCCAGTCGTAAACAATTACGTGTTCCTTCAGGCGCAAGAAGTGTTGAGAGCACGCGGTAAACTTGATAAAAAAATAAATGAGGAACACGACGAATTTATATGGACTTTAACTAATATTAGAAAAAATATCGATAACTTCAATCGGTTGCATAATGTTATTGAAAGTAATAAATCATATTTAATTACTATGTTAGAAAAATGTCTTATCTATTGCTCTATATCCTAGATATTCCGTGTTTGGCGCAGTTTGACGACGATATGTGGTATAGAGGTTTAGTTATGAAAGTTTTTGACAACGAAACTGCCGAAATATTTTTCATTGACTATGGAAATGTTAATAAAGTCAGTTTTGATAGGTATGCCATTAAAATTATTTTAGTTTAACGATTGTAATTATTTGTTATATACGGATAGATTGCGTGAAATAACTGGTCAATATTTGAAGCCATCAGCGCATGCATTCCTATGCGTTTTGCATAATATCAGACCATACAATAATGGTTCGTGGAGTGCAAACAATAATGTGCTCACCACTCAGATTCTATTAAGATTGTCTGGATTGGATCCGCTTAAGGTTATTGGAAGATTTAAGGTAAATCCATCGAACCTATTAAAACCTTTCTAAGCTCAATATATTTTAAATCTATTATTTTGAAGAATTGTGATTCGTGGCCATTCGAAGTGGATTTATATTTAAAAGATGAATCCGATAATACTAAGCTCGTGCCTAAAGAGCACGCACTTCAAGAAATGATTGACGACAAGTTAATTGAATTTATTGATCCAAAAGAAGTTTGGAGACCACCGATAGCGTTGCCCAAACAGAGCTTACGTGAACGCGTTAAAATGGAACGATTACAGTGATGTGAATAAAGTACTACTAAATATTAAGGCAATTTATTTTTTAATTTAAGTCCAATTATTTTCAGTGCTGCCTCATATTTATTTATAATTTTCTTGTTTTTAATGATACCGTGCAAACTTTTGACTTCAATCATTTTTATTTGTAAATTAAATGTATGCATATTTTGATTGTATCGATTTTGGACCATTTTTCAGATTCACTTTTTTCAAATGACTATATAATATGAGTAATGTTAATTTTGTTAAAATCATGTTTCTCTCGCATTCACAAACAATTTAAAATGTTTTCAAAAGTTGAAGTTTGATATCTTACTGTAACAGTTGTATAACTCAAGTTTCTTTAGAATAATAGTTTTCTTTATCTATGTTTTTATAAGTTGAAATAAATTTATGCATTTTTGGAACTTAGAGAAACAATATTTACTCTCGTTCTCGATTAAAACGAATTGTAAAAATTCATAGAATTTTACTCGTTCGTCATTATACGGTAGTTATGCCAGATTATTAGTGATTCATGTTTTCCTACTTTCAATTCATTTTTATTTCTGATATCATTTTAAAAATTGTTTGGTTGTTTACTTTTATTATAATAGTGAAAGAATTTCCAAACTCATGTTCTCTAGTCATACGAAACTTTTATTGACTACATTTTATCATGAAAATTATGATACCCACGATTACATTAATAATGTAACTATATTTGAAATTTATCATATACTCTGCTTAATCTACATTGTATGTTATTCTTAGCGTTTCAGAGATATGGGCTCATTAAAAAGTGCCAAAACATGCTTTTTTACCGCTCCGTTTAAGCTTCTAAATCTCTTGAACCGCAAATTATAATTAGTTATCTATTGTAATCAATGAAAATAAATTTATTGTGAAATTATGTAAATGATAAATAATTAGATAATTAATCAAAAAAATTATTTTAATATGCAATTTGAAATAATGATTGTATTGACAACATTTTAATAATATCGAATGTATATACAAATTATGGGAAAATGTTGCGTATAATATAAGAAAATGCTGGAAAATTTATAACTAGTCTAAAATGGCGATTTCATCGTCAGACCATCGGTAGCTATAACTGGGCGATGAAGAACCCATCGATGAATCATCTAATTCTATAATTTCCTCTCTTATATCTGCGAAAAAAACTTTAAATAAATAAAGATTATAATATTTTATTTATGTTATTAAAACTAACCACTAGCGATGTGCCAAAAGCCGTCGGATTTAACGATTACTTCTGTACAGCTTTCGTTGCTATTATCGAGAATTTCGGTAAAATAGCTATAAAACAATTAAATTTATGATTAATAGCTAAAATAAACCGTAAATAGAAATACGGTATTATACCCATCAATTCTTAACAACTCGTATGCAGCGCTGGTATGACATATTGGACAATACCATTCATATTTCAAATCATTCATCTTAAAGAAACTTAAACCATCAAAACAATCGATATGCTGGCAATTAATGGTACGACAGGGCGTTGCAATGCGATCGAACGATAACTGTTTATAAATCATTTGAAAAATTATGTTTGAATTGATGGTTCGTATCAATTGATAACAATTACCGGACAAATCAGATGAGCTTTCATGTTTCCATTGAACAATAAACTAACATCGCTGTCTTGCGATGCCTGATATCTATTCTTGACTGCGCCCAACATAACCAAATAATAAAATTAACTTAATTTTTCGTATCATTTATAAGTTTATCATTTTGTACGTACTCAAACATTGTGTGTGTTCAACACTCAGACGTTGGGATAAGTTTGCTTTTAATTGGGACAGTAATGAGTCCGGTGTATTGCACTTCACTATCGACACTTCGAATACACAGGGAAAAAGCCATTCACTGTTCGGTTTATCCAACCAAAAATGAATTTCATTGGTTGTTTGCGCGTCATAATTACAATACATACTGATATCAAACGGTTTGTGAAAATTATTCATCTATTAAATCAAACATCAAAAAATTAATAATGAAACTTAATTATGTTGGAAAATAATTCGTTTAAATAATACTTCGGTGTATCGATAAAGCTTTTGGCCATTAATATCGATGCATAAATTTTCGAAACCCGAATCTCTTTGTTCGTTGACCTTTATTTCTTTGATATCTCCGAATCGAAGTTGCACTTGAATGGAATTAATGCGCAAAATAGCTTCGTTTAGTAGACTACTGTACCAGTCAAGCATTGGGAGATTAATATTTTTGAAGTTAAACTGACGCACGATTACGTGATCAGATAGTGATGCTAGAAATATAAATTTAAATATTTAGAACATTAAATATCAAATCAGTTATTATTGTTTCACTAACGAATAATCGTCGGTTTTACTAAGTGCGTAATTTGCCGAAACTTGAAAAAACGTTTAAAATAATATTCCCTTCGTTCGACCGCTTGCGTTATTAAATCGTTTTGTTCCTGAAACAGTAGCAATGAATTTGGTGTATCATTCAAATTATTGCCGTTATCTGATTCTGGTTTAGGTACTGACGCGACAACACTCGCATTCGGCAATAAATTTTGGGAATGTTCGGAAAAAGGATTCGTCTGATTTTGTCTCATTGAATACTGACTACATGGTGCGAATGAAGAACTTTGCTGCGAACTTTGATTGTTTAAGTTATAAAAATGTTGATAAGATATTTGATTAGGCGCAAAGCTAGACGTACGCATCGTATTGGTTAATCTATTGTAATAGTTACTACAATAGAATGGGTTTGAGGGATTACTGCTATTTTTATTCGAGTAATTAATTGGTTGAAAGCGCGGCTCCACATTAAAAGTAGAATGTGGTCTGAAAAAAGGCGTTTGCGGCTGAGGTTGTGTGTGCACTGCAGACTGACTCCGCAAATACGAGTCATTTTGCGGTTCACTGTGACTGTGCGCGTTGTGATGCACAAAATTGGTGCCATTTTCGTGTTGTGGGCCATTATTTGTGTACGTTTGTGAACAGTGAGCAAATGGTATAAACGTTGGCGTGGATGCGGAGCCGAGCAAAGAAGTTTGCGTTTGCGACGGCATGTTATGCTGAGACGAGGCTATGCAGTGCGGCTGTGTGTGTGTCTCTGACGACACATTTTGTTGCGATAACAGCGATGGCTGCGAATTCGAGTTCGAATTCGTGTGATTCACGAGATCAATCGCACTTCGAATCGATGACGACAATGGACTGTTTGGCAATTGAGCGGATGATAGCGATATATTCCATAAGTCTGTTTGCGATATGCTATCTTCGGAGCACTCGTTCCCGTCATTAATACTCGTATTGTTGTTGTCATCGTTTGTCACATTTTGTTCGATTTCCTTCGACGCTGATTTTTCTTTTTAAAAAATTATAAAAACGTTATACCGTAGTTAAAAATTAATTTCATTATTAATGATTAAAAACATTATAGTCATTAT
Source organism: Phthiracarus laevigatus (assembly GCA_034700185.1). Lineage (NCBI taxonomy): Eukaryota > Metazoa > Arthropoda > Arachnida > Sarcoptiformes > Phthiracaridae > Phthiracarus > Phthiracarus laevigatus. Next base: position 14,839 of record JAQIXJ010000625.1, read on the forward strand.
AGGCAATAATTGATTGCAATATTACTTTTTTTTAGCTCCGCTTTGTCCGCAATCTTATCGTTTTCTTTGTAAACTTTTTTAATATAACGACATATCTGTTTATACGTTTTTTTATCTGATTTTTCGATCATCGAAATCACACGACTCTTCAGATCGTATTTATTGCCATATTTATTCAGTTTGAAATTGCTTAACACTTTAACCAAATCATTTTTGTATAACGCATCCACTTTTTTCTTTAAAAAAACAATTTAATATAAACATTTATAGAACTTTATAACAATCACTTTTTTATTCAAACAATGATTAAATATTACGTTGAATTGGGTATTGAATCACAAAACTATACGTAAACCTGAATTAACATAAAACATTTACCAATAATTTTTTCACATTCTTCTTGTTTTGATTCGTGGTTTCCATGTGTTCGGGCATTAATTAGCGAATTAACCGCTAAATGTTTGTTAATATTAATCGATTCATCGTTTACCGTATACGCTAACACAATATTTATTATGTTTTATAACGTGATCGCGTTCAAAGTAATCAATGAATTGTTTGAAAATTCAATTAATAAACAAAAACTTGTATTATGAAAAACTATGAAATGATAAAAGTGATTAATCCTTACAATACGTCCAAAGCTGCAACACAAACACAAACATAAACACACGCACCAAAGCTTGAGCAGTGAATGTTATGTTTTGGTTACAGTATAGCTTTTACAGTATGTTTTTAAATATCGGGTACATATGGTATGCGTCTATACTAATGTTATCGTCATATTACAGCTACAATTTAATATTACGCAAACAAATAATACGTTCGTATTATATTTTTGACGTAATTATGTGTTTATATGTTTGTTGTGCACAAGCTGTACTGTAATATTCACATGAATCACGTGTTTCTAATAATGTATATGTTTGGGTGAAATGGTGGCATTAATCGTTATAAAATAATGTCACAATTACTGGAATTCGAGCGCGAAATGTTTCTGAACGTATTGAGCGAAAACTCGTTAACAATTGGATCGAAAGGCATCGCAATCAATCGGCTATTACTGAAATTAACGAAAATCTATTCGGAGAAAACTCATTTAGTATTCGTTATCGGAACCAATGCCGAAGAAGAGGATTACATATTGAGTGAGTGCTGTTCCGACGATTCGGTCACACAAAAGCCGAAACGCGTGACATCGGAAACGGTTGCGCAAACGGAGCGAAGAACACTTTACATGAACGGTGGCGTCATATTCATCACTTCGCGCATTCTTGTGGTGGATATGCTCACAGAACGCGTACCATTCAATCGAATATCGGGTATAATAGTGTTTAACGCGCATCAAGTATTGAGCGATTGTCAAAAGTGTTTTATACTAAGACTTTATCGGATGAACAATAAGACCGGTTTTGTGTGCGCTCTCAGTCAGACTCCAAACAGTTTTATCGGCGGTTTCGCCAAATTGGAGCGAATTATGAGGTATTTGTTTGTCACCAAATTGTTTCTCTGGCCGCGATTTCACGCGATTATTACTTCGTCACTGTGTGACCGAAGTTCGCCGAATGTGATGGAAATTCGTGTACCGATGACTGCGTTGATGCAGAAAATCCAGTTCTGTTTAATGGACTTGATTTCGATGTGTGTGAAAGAATTAACGAACTCTAATAACTCGTTTCTGTACGAATCTTCTGAATTGAATATTGAAAATGTTATATCGTTTAATTTTAATAAGTTTGTTCGCACACAATTTGATCCAATTTGGTATCAATTGAGCGCAAAGTCGCGCAGAACTGTGGACGATATTAAACTATTGAAGGCATTACTGTTTCATTTAACGCAATACGATAGCGTTACGTTTTATAGCGAAATTAACGCTATTCGGCAGAATGTCGTTCTCAACTCCGAAACGTCTGATTGGCTGTTCTGGGAGCCAACGGACATATTATTTACCTCTTCTAAGCAAAGACTTTTCCTCGAGAAAGACGGCGAACAAGTATTGGATATCGAAATTAATCCGAAATGGAGAGCATTTAATGATGTGCTCAATGAAATTGATACCGAAACTAAACATATCGCTGAAGTGGTTGATGTGATAGTGATTGTTGAGGACAGTTCAACAATGGCTAAATTGCAGCAATTTCGTGATAAAGGAGCGGAAACTGTGCTCAAAGAATTGTATGATAAGTGTCAAACATTATTAGCGATGAAAAGCGATAAAGAGAAAGGTACGAGAAAAACGACGAAGAAAATCGAAAACGACGATACAGTTCAAACGTTGACGCAAATGTTGCGGCGTTACGAAGAAGTGGAGGACGAATACAAGCCTCGCGAACATCGCATAGAACTTCATTATCATAAATGGAATGATAACAGCATTCATCTCGAAAAGCTGTTAACTGTGCTGAGGCCTAAATATATTATATTTTACGAGCCAGACATGCAGAGTATTCGTCAGATAGAAGTTTACCAGGCTTTGTATTGCTCGCCAGAAAGGGTTAACGTATACTTTTTTATGTATGACAAATCCGCGGAAGAGCAGCGTTATCTCAAGAATTTACATAATGAAAAGGAAGCATTCGAAACATTGATTAAGACAAAGGCTTCGTTAGTTATACCAACAGATCGCGACGGAAAAAGCGATAATCATCCGGATTTGTTTCGTGGCACTCAAGAACTCGTGATTGATTCGATTGAATCGACGCGAAAAGGTGGCCATTCAAGTAAAGAAACAGAACCGGTTCAACAAAAAATTATTATTGATATGAGAGAATTTCGAAGCGATTTACCATCGCTTATACACAAGCGTGGAATCGACATCGAACCGATTACGCTAGAAATCGGTGATTACGTGTTAACACCTGACACGTGTGTCGAAAGAAAGTCTGTCAGTGATTTAATTGGTTCGTTTAATAGTGGCAGACTTTATAATCAAACCCAAGTTATGACTAGATATTATAAAAGATCGATATTATTAATAGAGTTTGATGACCAAAAGTCATTTAACTTCAAAAGTAAATATTGGGGTATCGGTAACGCTACAGTGCAGACTGCAAATCGTCCAAACGTGATGTCACAGTTAGTTATCTTAACCATACATTTCCCATTACTTCGCCTTATATGGTCTCCATCTCCGCATTTTAGTGCCGAAGTGTTCGAATATTTGAAGGCAAATAAAGAACAACCAGAAGCGAGTCAAGTGTTGGCGTCTTCTAATCAACAGTTACCATCAGAATATGTTTCTGATAAGTATGATATCGGAGCCAAAGAGTTCCTTCTTTGTTTGCCCGGTATTAATGTGAAGAATGTATACCCAATCATGAATAAAGTGAAATGTATCGCTGATTTAGTTGATCTTAGTGTTGAAGAGTTGACCGAAATAGTGGGTAATTCTAGAAATGCTGAGTTGCTTTTTAATGCAATGCATTCAATGATAGCACAAGAGGTTTGTGACGACAAAAAATTGGAAAATGATAGAAAGAAGAAAAGATTTGTGAAAAGAACTAAACTTAAATGAATAATATTTTTGTGATATTATTTAACACGTTCGTGTCATTAGTTTAGAAAAGATATTTACATATTATATCTGAACACAATTATACTGGATTTACGTTATGATGAAACTTCAAAATTGTTAATTAAAATTTGTGACAAAATCTAAAGCCTTTACGTTATACGAGGTTAGTTTATTTTGATCAACTTTTTGTTAGCTACAGTAAAACCTCTATAAGACGGACACTTTCGGCGGACTTTTGTTGTCCGTATTATAGAGGTGTCCAGTTTAAAGAGGGTCACTTTTTTAGGGTCAAACAGCTAAAAATAGTAGATTTTCGAGGTTTTCACCACTGATGTTTGACCCCACTGAAAAAGTGAGGCAAAATCGATCATTTTTAGCAAATAATAAACAAAAAATAGTCGATTTTTGAGGTTTTTTACCCCTGATGTTAGACCCCCCTGAAAAATGAGGGAAAATCGGTCATTTTTAGCTAAAATTAAGCTAAAATAGTCGATTTTTGAGGTTTTTTACCCCTGATGTTAGACCCCCCTGGAGAATTGAGGTAAAATCGATCAGTTTTAGGTAAAAATACTCGATTTTAATATATGTTCTACCCTTTAAAAATAATAATAGCATTTACTACTTTTTTATTTCATAAATTTGAAGCATTTAATTGTTATTTGGGCACGAATTACATAACTCAGAGTCGATTCATAAATTCTAATAAAATTAAATCAATTAATTGCATTAAAATAATGATGCAAAGTTGTTTGTTTGCGATTATTATAACCTTTAACTATTTCTGATTGAATTAAGTTCTTAAGAGTACTGCATTGTTTAACTATTTCTGAATTGTTTTTAACTAATGAATAATTCGTAACGCTATCTAGATTTTTAATACATTCATGCCAAGACTTCAAATTTTGCACTTCTTCTTCAGTTTCTGAATCAGTATCAACTTGAGTCTCATCATTTTGAATTTCACTTATAATAATTTCATCAAAGTTTAAAGAATTATCGCATATTTCCTCATCAAAATATATTGCGTTCAAGTCTGTATTTTCGCACTCGATTTCAGGAACTTCCTCGGAATTTTCTTCGGTAATGTCTTCAATTTCATTACCATTATTTGGCAAAAAACCACAATTCGCAAAACATTTACTTATTGTTTGGCTTGAAACTTTTGTCCATGCTAAAGTTGTCCATACAACAGCATGTAAAAGATTAATTCCTTTAATAATATCGTCCAATTTATCGCAAGTTTCGATTTGGGTTATTAATTCTTTAAGTAATAATTTCTTGTATTGATCTTTAAAAGATTTAATGACACCATTATCAAGTGGTTGGGTTTTACATGTAGTATTCGGTGGTAGAAACTATATAATTTAAACAAAGTAAAAGTAAAATACAATTGAAACTATAAGTTGAATTATTACCTTAATATTTACATTTGACAAAGTTAAATGTGGATGACATGTAGCGTTGTCCATAAACATTAAAACCTTTCTTTTTTGAATGCGCATACGATAATTAAATTTATCTAACCAATTTCGCATTATTTTGTCAGTGTTCCAAGCATTCCTATTTGCTTCCCAAAGAACACCAAATGACTCTGGACTTGTTCGTTTGAAGCATCTAGGAGACTTGGATGTAGCAATAACTAAAGGCTTCTCTTTTTCTCCTACGGCGCTGCAACATAACATAACAGTAACTCTTAGTTTACTTTTTTTAATTCCTTTTGGCTGGCTTCCTTTATCGCTTAATGACTTTTTTGGTAAGCCCCTTTTTAATAAAAATAATAATAATAATAATAATAATGTACCGCATAAAATACCGCAATTACTGCGTGCATAAACAGACATAATAATAATAATACAACTTTATATAATTAGGAATAAACTATACCTGTAATACAAAGCAGTTTCGTCCAGGTTATAAATATCTTTTAGTTCATAGCCATCTATTAAATTCTTAACTCTATCAATCCAATCATCAGCAATTGAATCCGAAACTGATTTTGATTCACCTGATATTGAGCTATAAACAATATTGTGCCGACTTCTAAATTTCTCGAGCCATCCATTACTAGCTGTAAATTCCACTTTATTAAGTTCTTCTGCAAACATTCGGGCTTTTTCTTGAAGTATGGGTCCTATAATTATTATATTATTTATTAAGCTGGTAAGAACAGATACTACACTAACCTGATATTGGAAGTCCTTTCGCTGCTGCTAACGTATACCATCTATAAGTAGCTTCATTTATTTCTTCGTTTCCAAGATTTCTTGAATAGCGCTTTTTAGATTTGTTATTACCAGTTTCCCATTCTTCTAAGTATTTTCTTTTGTTTTTTATAATTTCTGATATTTGTGACTTACCGCAACCAAATTTTGAAGCAATATCTCTGATACCAGCGTTTGATGACGATTTATAATTAATAACTTCGATTTTTTTACTTAAATCTAAAGTTACTTTTGGTGGCATTTTAATTATTAATATTATTATTATTATTATTATTATTATTATTGGTATTATTGGTATTGTTACTTATTAGAACTGTTTTAGAACAAATGTTATTTATAAACAAATGTCAGACATATTAGAAAGTTTTACATAAACTACGTTCTGTCCGTTTTAAAGAGGTCTGTAATCTATTACAAGAACAACGAAAACGTGTCCGTTTCCGGCTTAAAGAGTGTCCGTTTTAAGGAGGGTTCACCTAATATAATGTCTATGAGAGAAAGTTTGTCCCTAACTTAGTGTCCGTATTATGGAGGTGTCCGTCTTATGGAGTGTCCGTTTTGAGAGGTTTTACTGTATTTGTGTATTAACATAAAATGTTTAATGATATTACTATTTGGTTCAATTATGAAATTAATGTTTATGAACAAAATTGTTGATCGCAGCTATAATTTAGTGAAATTTTAGAATATGTTTATTTTAATTAGATATCATAAAAGCGCAAAGTCTGAGATTCTAAATATTAAAGCATTACATAATTTGTTATTTAACTGTTTTTTACAATAAATATTTCATTTATAATGCTGTTATAAACTTACTGGAAATAAGATATTAGAAATTAGTCAGAATTATTAAAATATTCAAACCACGAGTATATCGTATTTTGTGTATATTTTGTTAAAAGTAAATGATAATAAGTGGATTAAAATACTTAAAATTTCTGTTTTAAAATTTGGTGTATTTAAAATCAGACTAATTATATAATTTAAAATATGAAATTTTATATAAGAGATGATGCATTTTATTAAATAACATTTCATTATCTGATTATTCCAAAATTAGTGTCAAATCCCTGGATTGATATGATAATCCATCGTTGCTTATAGCTGTAACAGGGGGTGTAAATAAAATAGAATAAATGTTGATATTGCTTACGCATTGCTATGTTCTAAACTTTATTTTAATTAAATATATAATTTTAATACAAAAAATATTCAATAACATTTTTTAATATTTTTATGATAACTTTTATAATCATTATATATATATATATTTATATCATTTTAATGGTTAAAATTAATTTCGGATTGCAATAATAAAAGTGCGTTAAATTTTGTATTAGAGTTTAAAATAATGAAAGAAATTCCGACAAAACAAAAAAGAGTTAAAATAATAACATTATGAAAAGATTACATCTATATATATATTTAGTTTTCAAATACGATATATATTACTTTTAAGACAATATACGATTTATTAAAATTCGGATATAAATCTATTGTACGCGATAACCGTTGTCAATATTAGGCGTAATAGTGGGTCCAACACAGCGTTTATTGCGCGAAACAACTAAATTCTGCGGAAAAGATGTTTCAGTACTGTTATCACTTTTTTGGTGCTGTAATTCATTAATATTTTCGTTATTATTATTTTTAAACATCACATTAGTATTATCTTTGCGCGTCAAGTCTAGGCTTGAGTCACCATTAGATGGACTATCGTTATCATTATGATTATTATGATGATTACTCCTATGATAGCAAACGCCATAATTATTACTAGAATTCTTTGTTTTATTTTTCTCCACCAGTTTTGTAATCACTGATTCAATTTTGCTATTATTAGTAAAGTTCAAAAAATTGTTGCAGCTATTGTTTCCATGACCACAATTATTATCATCTGCTGTGTTATTAGCTTTATTACTAGTTTCGGGCCCATTATTCTTACTAATCGGGAACAATAGTGGTATAGGAATAGGGATTGGCAGCGGAATGGGCACTGGATATGGAACCATAATAGTAACGGGAGGTAAAAGAGAGGCATTAGCTGTGAAAGGCGTCGTCACACTAGTCTGCGGCGAAGGATGAACTAATGGTTGCCCACCCGAATGATGGGCGCCAACAGGCATTGCCGTAAATGGGTGACCACCTGTGGGTGCGTGCGGGGGATATGGAAATGGGTGACGCAATCCAGACAAACCGTTTTGCATTCGCATTAACATTTCCATATGAGCGGGCGATAAGTTGGGCATTGTTGGCGTTCCGCCGAATATGTTGCCGTGAATTAATGGCTGACGAACCAACTCCGGTCGACCCATATTTCCGGCAACGCGTGGAAACATTTGAGACGATAGACCTACTGGTGGTATGCCATGAATCGGAGGAGCGGTAGTTCTGTTTATTAATGGAATGTGTTGTTGATTTGGTGTCACTAACGCTCCTCTTATTGTTGGATTTGTTGGCGGAGAAAATCTTCCAACAATAGGCAAATGGGGAGGCGAATGAAAACTAGGCATCATATTGTCTCTCGCTTCGCGACCGAACCATTCGTTTTTAATGTGTATATTTTTATTAATCGGCAAACGATTACCGCTTTGCGATAACGCGCCGCTATTAGACTGCTTATGACGTTTCGTCTCTTTATTATTCTTGTGCTTAATATTAATCTTAACTTTAGACGCTTTACACAAATTCGTTTCGTTTTGTTCGGAAGTAAATTCGGATAACTTTCTTTTAATAGAATGCGGTACAATTGGAGGTGAGTCTTCATTATCGGCCTCGGAATCGGCATCCGAACTATCTTTATAGCTATTTATCGGTGAACTATCGTTTTCACCGTTTTTAAAATCCTTTAACCATAATTCAGGTGTTATTAAATTCGGAACTTTACTTGTGACCACTTTTGAAGCGGAACTGTCGTTAAGATGCGGATGAAGATGGAGATGCGCTTGCGTTTCTTCGCAGAAAATAGTCATCTTATACTGACCAAGACATTTGTCACTGCAAAACTGTAACTGCTGTTCGCCGTCTTGAAAGTCAACATAGTTCACAGTATGTCTCACGTGTTTACAAAAATCACAGATTTTATTCTTTTTAAACGATGCGCGTCTGCATTGCGAGAAACAAAGTTCACTGCAGAAAGCTTTACAACCATTACCGGTGCGCAATGTAAACAGTTTCATACCAACTTTTTGACACCACGAACAGATTATACAACCTGGAGGTTTGTTTTGATTCTCTGTCACAAACAAATTATATGGTTGCTTACATTCTTAATACAAAAATATATCAATTTTATGGAACAATTTTATTGGAAACACATTTTTATGGTAACAAGTGTGACGAAACTGCTGGCAGAATCTCAATTAGAATGCGTTGTATCAATAAGTAAATCTATGATATTACATAAGAAAGCTAAAGTAACGTTAACTGTCAACTGTACAGTAAGGTTTATTGTATGTTACGCTAAGTTTTTTTCTTTTAATAAAACAACAATTGTTTGTACGAAATGTTGCATTACTTTTACAAGTTATATTATCGTAAATCTACCGATATTGTCAAATCGATAAGCTAAGCGAAGTCAAAAACTTTTAATTCAGTTTTTAGTACGCTTTTGCGTGCTATAAAAGTGTTAAGCATTACATACATAAGGCACTCATTGTATGAGCACTTACACTATCTGGTCATTATTCTGTCGCGCTTTTACTGTATATGGTTGAGCGTGAAGTTCGGGAAAATTTGTTATAATCAAATTAATAATTGTGCTTTCCATGTTAATAAAATTATTTACCGAACAATATAATAATTTAATAAATAAATTACAACTAAAATTTAATATACGTATTTTATATTTCATGTTAGCATAAGAAAATATAAAATGTATTTTTAGCTCTAAATTCAATTCTAAATGATGATAAACGAATGCATCTCTTTCTCTCTCTCAACTAGAAAATCTGAATGTTTTAGTTAAAATATGGTACAGCTCTTCCAAGCATTATAAAGTCTTAAAGAGTTAGAAAGTTTTATATACATATTGTTTTTTGCTCATATGTTTGCGTGCGATTTATTTGGTTGGTAAGCTTACCTTCAGCTAAATCTTTATTTTCATTGCCATTAGTTAGAGAATAGTTTTCTGGCGTAAATGGTGATGGAGAGCGACAAACACTGGCTCTGCCGTCAACACTACCACCTACTGAGCCACTAGTGGGTGATGACGCGGAATGACTATCATCTGCGGTTATTATTATATCCTTGTATTTGCTGGTGTTGTTAGATATGCGGTTTGCATGCGTAACTGATGATGATGTTGATGATGATGTGGCGGCTGATAACGATGGATCGTTAGACGATTGAAACTGACGTAAGTTTAAACCCTGCGTATCGCGTGTGTGAAATTTTTCGTAGCTATACATTCCTAACAGTTCATTCATTGTGGTTTTCGCATAAACCTAACAATCAATACAAAACTATATTAATCAATATGAAAACTTAATTTGATGATTTCAAATTTAAATAATTATAAACTTCAATATTCGTTGTTTGTTTGGCTAATACTGTATTTGGTTTTGACCGTAGAGTTAAAGCTTGTACGTGCGTTAAAAGTTAACTTAATCGCTGTTAGCAGCAGCTATTTATTGAAATTTTAGAATATGTTTATTTAAACAACAGCAGCGTAAAACACAAAGTCTGAAATTCATTTTATATTTGAGAATCATGTTTGAGATCATGTTAAAAATTTTTTAATTGTAATGACTACACGACTATTTTAAATAACATACAGTATTACGACTTACGAATTAATACTGTAATATTTCAAATACATATTTCCAAGAATTTAACGCTATTTTTTGAATAACGCTTATTTTAATTTCAAATTTATTAATTATACCGTATAATCATAATAAACGTGGTTAATTAAAAAAAATTATTATTCTAATTATTTTTTTAAAGTCAAAAATTTGAAAGCGAAGATACGTACTCTCAACAGCTTATCAAATTGAATTTAAAATCAGATTCGAATTCAGTCATCTACAGACGTGTAGTCAGAGATTTTTGTTAATTGTCATAAAGAATTATACTGTTATTATAGTGCAGTACATAAAAGTTGCTAAAAGTTATTTCTAAGTATAATACAGTATTTATATTGAAATATTAGCCAAAAATCCATATATTTATAGTAAATATATTTTTAAAGAAAACTTATGCAAAACAGAAGAAACTGTTCGTTAGCTGTATGTACCCGTTAAGGGAAAAAAATGTCAAGTTATTCATTGAATTGATAAAACTACTGTTCAAATATTGAAAAGATTTCAAATATTGGTGTTAAATAATAATCGAGTTTACGTAAAGAAAAAAATATGTATTGCGTAACGCGTTTCAAAATACAGTTAACGTAAAACAAAATTAATATAATGAAAAGCTGTCCGCATTAATTTGATAAAAGCCATATTATACTCTCATCGGGTATCATATGTCGCACATTGGTTACGATTACTAAATCCCAATATGGAATTGGGTATAAAACCAAAAACCACTGAAGACACCCGATCTCGTCATATAATATTACGGAGGTTTAGCGTTACGTTTTAATGGACAGATTGTACGTACACACACACACACACACACTGAGAGAAAAAACTGATCTCTTTAGAACGCGAAACTGGCAAAGAAACTCTAAACTATGAATTTTGTTTGAGAGACTCCTATATATAGTTTCACAGACTCTCTAAATACGCAGATGAACATTGAAAGACGATGTTTATATGTGTTCATACGTGTGTGTGTATGTATGCGATTGCTGTGATTATAAAAATGAATGGTATCGTATGACTGGTGCAAAATAAGACTAAATGACGAAAGCCTTTCATGTTATACCTTATATCCCCAGCTATCTATAAATGAATGCGTGTATTATTTTTACGAACGCGTCTACCAAAATATGATCTCTATGTATGCATTTTAGCCAATTTATGAAATCGAAAACTTTTTGCTTTCGTTTCGTTGGCGATGTCGTGCAGCAATAATAAATACACAGTATTATTTATATACTCAAATAACCTTAAAAACTATGCAACAGAATCATATCAAATAAAAAAAACGAAAGATACTTGAAAAAAATAACAAAAAAAATATAAGCTAAAGGAGCGCAAGGACTGTGAGGTAACTTAAGCGCTGCTTTTCGTTCCAGTGATGAATATAATGTTTTAGTATACGGTTGTCTCGCTCTTCTTATTATACACGCATTTTCTATTCCCAGCTGTGTCTCTCATTGCACATGTAAGCGAAACACACATCTCATTCCATATTTTCTTACGAACGAAAAATGCGTAACTTTATACATAAGTATCTAATAACCAAATAAATGTCTCTCATTATTTGGCACCATATATAAGCTTATATACCGTATATATAATATATAGAACTACACTGTAAGGTTCAAAATCCAAAAGGAAAAAATAGCAAACTCTTAAGCCGATGATTATTGTGAACATAGTAATCAACGAGAGTGTGAAAAGTATTAAAGAGATACTTGTACTGTTACAGTATTATATGACCAAAAAATTGCCACAAGCGATACCCATCAAAATATGTTAAATTCTTAAAATTATACTCATTTATTATTTTTAACCATTTGATGCGTCAAACTTAATTCGCTTTAATGTTCTGGTTTTAATTTTTAATTATTATAGTTTCTATATACTTCTAATAAAGCTATCAATGATTAGAATCCCTAATTATTAAAAGATAATTAGAATTCATATCTACTAAAATATAAATATAAAATACTTGTAACTTTGGGTCAATACTTTTTCAACGCAAATTCAAATATCATATTTTCGAAGTACGAAAATAAAATTCTCGAAGAAAAAGTTTATATTAGTTATAATTGAGCAAAAATATTGCGTAATGAATTTCGATGAGCAGGTAACTAACTATGTGTGAAAATTAGCAATCGATTTTGAATTTAAGTCAAATTTAATCTTAATATCACAATAAATATTTATTTAAATATTTTAAAATTGTCAAAAATATTCATTCACATTAAAAAATATGGTTAAATTAATAAAATTTCAAAAATATTAGAGAAAAGTGTAAAATTATACCTTTATTTTGATTGGAAATCCCTGCTATACTGTTGATAATTATTAGTCACAAGATAATAGATTGGATAAAAAATAAATATCTTCGAAATCATTTTTTAACTTAAAATAATGCAACAGAATAATATAAACGGTAAAATTATTGAAATTGAGTTAATAATTTTGGTTGAAAAAGCTGTCAAACTGATCAGCAAAAACTTGAAACAAGTTTTCTCTCGCTTTCTCTCTCAATGATAATTTCAGTGATTGACTTCTGGATGTGTGTGTGTTTGTGTGATGTGCAGATCCAGTAGTTATTTTCACTCAAACAGCATATAAACTAAACCTTGGAATCGCTTGCACAGCATTTCGTTGCGCAGTACAGTATACACAAAATAGCGTAAACATATTAAAAAGGTTTTTTTCATACACGATTGCTTTCGATTTTAAGCGTTCTGTGCGCGCACAGTCCTCTAAATAAGCTTTACGAACCAAAAAAGATATTAGAGAGATTGAGAGTGCGTGAGAGTGAGAAAATCTCTCATTTCGATCACTATTACTCTATTACTCTATTACTTGCGTACCATTAGTAACACGCAAGTATACGCACAACTGAATAAAACAAAACTTTTTACCCAAACTTTTTATATGGAATCAATCAATCACTCTATACATTAGCGAAACTTTCTCAAACACAAAAAGGTAACTATTCTGGCACTGAAATGCGCGATTCTATCTTACAGTTGTGCCGCAAATTATAGCTATAAAATTATAATAATATTTGATCACAAATTGAGAATTTTAAAATTATTTTAAATCTAGAATTATTATTAAAATCAAAACTTGTCAAAATTTCCAATAAGTGGATTAAACTGTAAGTAAAGATTAAAAAATACCGGTGTAAGGATGTGTAGTAATTTAAACCACTAGACTGTACCGTAAACCCGATGAAGACCGCAATATCAGATCGAAAAGTTAGCACAATTTCGTAAAATGCAATGCCATGCAAATTCTTGAGTACAATTTTAACAGCTTTATGTCATTAACGCATTTTCGCAAAAATCTTTAATAGAAACAGCAGCGAAAGTGATACATTTAAATAAGGCGATAACGTTTCCAGATAGATATACCCGAGTTTATAAACGTAAGGTATTAGTAGATTATGTGCATAAGAAGTGCATGGAAGTGTAATAATTATTCACGCCTTGGCATCAAAAAAAAATCTCTGCCAAAACACCTTTATGCAAATATATGTAGTAATATACCGCGAGTGTATACAATTCAAATGATAGGGTAAAATGTTTTTTTTTATTATAGCAAGACCAGTAAACACCCAAATATTAAAAAAATGATGACGTCTCTGAACTACATGTATCGCTATTAGTACAGTGGATGCGAGTGTAGGAGAGGGTAATAATGATACACGCCTTATAGTAAAAAATTTTGGTAAACACCCGAACATTTGAACAATATATCTACAGTATAATAGTTATAAAATGAAAGCGCAAAATGTTTTATATGAAACGAAGACCCGTTTACGCCCAAATATTATAAAAGCAATGACTTTCGGATAAAAGTTTTTTTTAAAAAAACATGGAAAACATTTTGTACGTAAAATCTTTTCCTTTAATTTATGAAATGTGCATTAACGAAATGCCAGCACACTTACTACACAAATATGATTATTTAAATATATATATATTTCTATCACAAAGTCTATAACGAGAACCTTAGAGATTTTTAACGCATCTAATTCATTCTTTTGATATCTATATTTTCCATAAAATTTAAAAGTGATATTAAGTGAGTAATTCTGAATCTGTTTTTTATAGTAAAAATACTAATACTGTCATCGAGAAATAATAGTAATATTAAAATTTGGATAATTTTCAAATAATTTCACGACTTCACAAAAGATAATCGACTTTCTATATTAAGTCTCCGACTCGTGAGATGCTTGTAAGCAAAATACGAGCCTCAAACCTTAGGCTTCAATATGCAAGAACCTCGAACCCGAACCTTTTTCAAAATTCAGAACCTGAGCCCGTCTCCGAACCCGAGGATCGCGCTCAAGCTTCCGAGATCATGAGACTCTAAACAATCATCACTAAAAAAATAAGTAATGTTATGCTTTGAATTTTTGCAATAAACTTCAGTTTTAAAATGTTATAATAATACACACTATTTCTTCTAAAAATACTATTTTAATGATTATTTGGTTTGTAGTAGAAAGTATAAAAAGTATATATATTTAAAAATATACTTATATAATGTATATTTATGTATTGCATTTTTAATTTATGTG